>UYYF01004783.1:14380-33683 GCA_900618365.1 Thelazia callipaeda
GTTAGCAATGATTAAAGTAATAATCTATGCTAGAATTGAAAGAAACAATTCTTATAATATTTAGAAATGTTGCTAAGCTATTTTAACAGATATGTAGAAAAAACTCATAAGATATTTATTCTTAAAAATTAATAATAATATTTATTTATCAAAAAATTTAAAATTTTCAGTTTGTTCTTACGTTAAAAATCAAAGTTTTTTATACTTACTGATATACTAATTAATGATGAATCAACGTCACAAGGAGGTGGATCTTTTTTTTGCATTACTTATTATTAATAATGAATAAGATGCAATAATAATAACAGCAATAATAATAATAATAATTAATAAAATGCAACAATAACAATTAATGATAATACTTAATAATAAGCAATAATATAACAACGATAATAATTTATAATAATAATAATAATGACAATTACAATAATAATAATCATTATTACTGTTATCATTTATTATTATTATCATTACTGTTATCATTACTATTATTTATAATAATAATTATTATTATTATTATTACGAAAAACATAAAACTTTTTGATTAAACTAACCGTAATTGCACGAACGTGATTCAGTAGCTCCTAATTGCTTGCGTGCTTTCAAATGAAAGTCTTCTTCTTCTGTACTAAATAATTATAAGCAGTTCTTTGCGTGTTAGATCTGTTTACATCATTTTTGTGCTTTCGAGTTACTTTGCTTCAAAGTAAGTGTATTCAGGCTTTGGAAATCATTTCTATGGCATAATTCTTAAGTGAATGAATTACAGATTGTTAATCAAATAGAACTTCTAAAGATTGCTATATCAAATATCCATTTCAGTATTATATGCGAAGCACATTTCTTGACGGTTCTTTTTTTATAGTTCAGAAATCCATACTTTCCCTAATTCACTCCATTTTTCAATAGTCTCTTGAACAATGTTTTATATTATTCTTCTACTAATATATCTCACCATCACTACTTTAAATTCAAATCAACACAGCATCCACTCAAGCCTACAAATACTTTGTTGCCTTCTTGATAAGAGTTCGCTAATCTAAATCCTTTTATATGACAAAAAAAGATAATTTTTCCAGATGACAGACTTAGACCTATAGGTACTGAGCAACTTTTGTTCCTATTCAAACAACCTTGAACGACCTGAAAACATTTCTAGCTCTATACATGTGTGCAATTTAAATTTATCTTTTAATTAATTTGCAGGGAAAGTAGCGCCCACACCACATTATCTTGCTTGATTTAGTGGCAGTGGCAAATAGAATTTTTAAAAGAACTTTCCGAATAATTAAAACTACAAGCAAATTAATAAAACACCTCACAATCCCCACATTCTGTTGATTTTGCATTATTTAGTCTTCAGCATACGAAACAAGTAGTTCGATCTTTTTTTAAAACTTCCACTATCACAAGACTTCGTTATTCACAAAATACTCCGTCTAATCCTTTACCAACTTACTTGACGTTCACTTTTCATTTTTTTACTTTTTAAAAGTGTCTCTCAATATTTTTATTTTTTGAGCTTAGAACTACAAGTCATACTGAAAATATTTGCTGTAAATTGTCAATTCTGTTTGCGTACTTCGACAGCATTTCTCCGTTAAATGTATAATCTATGTTTCATTCAAATTATATCATTTCATTCAAGCTGTATCATAAACTGATTTACGAATCATCTAGTTTTGATTAAGTAGTTAAACTTATGATGCTTTAAAGTAATTAACTTTTCACGATTAGTGTTTCAACATAATTCAGTATAGATTCATTTTTATAAGAAATATTACTCTGATTTACTCGGACATAAACACATTACAACGCAAGTTAGTACTAAAAAATATAATCCATCGATCATGAACAGAGTCGAAGCATGTCCTTGCACGCTGAAATAATTAAGCATGCCTTTTCCGCAATGAAGAACAGTGCTAACTGTAATTTGGTGAAACTTACGTTAATGAAATTTATCATTTTTTCTAATTCATTATAATAAATATTTGACTATTTCAGAACGGTTATTTTGTGTCAAAAAAAAGTGAAATACTTTTACTAAACTTTTTTTAAAAATATAAGTTCAAGAACTTACTATCAAACTGGAGTTTCTCTTCAATATTTCTGCTTTTGATTGTTGCTTCATGATTCTGCACAAAATATACTGTACCGTTTTCTTTTAGTGTCCAGCCATAAAATCGAGCATATTCATTTACTTGTTTATCTGAAACTATCATTTCTAGTTCTAAGTAACTTGGGGTTTGTGTGTGTCCTCAAACTATTTTAATTTCCAAAAAAAACGCTTCTGTCATTTAAGACAACAGTAGTTTATCAACATCTCAGCATACGCAACATCTGAGCTCCTTATAATATGCTATAAAAGTTTTCAAATCAGCAGAGTACCACCACACTCATCTAGTTCAAAAGAAAATGAGTTTAAACGGAACACCTCAAATGCAAAACTTCCAAACTCTCGAAAGAGAGAGAATCAACTGTTCACTTTTTTCACTTTAATATTTATATAACAATGAATTCAAATAAATTAAATTTAAACTAACCAGAAATCCCTCCTAATAAACGCACAAGAAGGGATTTTTCAATATTTTGAAAAGTAATATTGATTACCTGACAAGCATCTGAAAATAATACTATGGAGTGGGGAAAGATTATTAGCTAGAGCATTTGAACCTTTTGATAGAAATAATATTGAAAACAAACAATTTCTAACGCTTTCTTCAAATCCTGGTACTGATCGAATAATTTTTGGAACCTCACAAGGTTGTCTAAATGGTTCATTAATATCATCAGCTGGTCGATATTCTCCTCGCATTAAACGCCAAAAGACGGCGAAGTTACACGACTCTAGTAAAGCTCCAATATCGAATATTCTTTTGAGTTCCTAAAATATAATTACAAATTTGAACTAGGCACATTACAAAAATATCGCTATTTTTTGTACTAGAAAAAAGCAAAGAAAAAATTTTAAAATATTGCTGTCATTTGGAATGTAAAATGCTCACGGGTGAACCAACTCGACTGGAATCAATCAAATACTTTGCGAGCGCATAATCACTTTTTGGAGCCATCATCATCGTTTTGAGTAATATCGATTTCACGATACTCTCATTATACCTAAACATGACATTATATACAAAAAAAAGACCATTATACACATTTGGAAAACATTATACATGCAAATTAATGAAATAATTATAATACAATGACGACTTTTCCACATTATAAATTAAAATAATCCAATATATTATTAGAATGACATGAACGCCTAGAAAAAACAAACTTGTCCGGATTCAGCTGATAAAGTTTCAGCGTAGTAATTAAGATATCCTTGTCATACTGATTTTCTTGCACCATTGCTTCGATACATCTCTCCAATGTGTCAACATTGTTAGGATTGTAACGATTCACTCCAGTAATTGCTTGATCTAATTCCTCTTTTAGTACGGCAAACATGACTGCAAATATCAGATTCTGAGCATTTCTTGATGTAAGGAAATAGCGTAGTCCCTGAACATGACCCAACAGCTAAATTGTGCAAAAGCTAAATAATACATCGCTGTCTGCTCTTAATAAATATTACCTAAATTTGAATAAACAATCGTTATTCAAATTTAGGTAATATTAGGTCAAGCAATTACTGGAGCAGAATGAATCAGACAGTGCCCCAACAAAATCAAGTAAAACTTTCTCTAACACTACTGAAGAGAAATCCTCAAATACAAAGCTTCTATTAGCTCTCTAACGACTACTCTCTAAAAACATGAAACATGCACACTGCGCTCCACACTGTTGCGAGAAAAAAGATTTTTTGCTCCTTTATCATTAAAAAAAATCATAAAATCAGAATAATATCGCCGAAAAACGCTGAATTCCAGTAATAAAATGCAAAATTAGTATTTATTTCCCATACGTTACTTAAACAGCAAGGAAAAGACTGGTACAATGACATAATATCATTTTAGTGCATTAGTTTTGACTTTAATTTCAATTACACAGCGATATGCTTGATGTAAATAGATAAGTTTTTCTTAGATAGAAGAGTGATTACAAATCAAATACTATTCAGCCAGCACGTACATTTTTTAAGCAATGAATAGGAAGAGAAAAATGACAAATTAATAAATAATAAATAAATAAATATGAATATTACTGAACTGAGCCCATGGAAACTTTATGCAAAGAATGTGGAAATTGACTGAGGCACGATAAAAGTGAAAGGATCTCCAATTAATGAAATACAAGTAAAGTTATTAAAAGCAAAAGTATTTACTAGGAGATAAAATTAAAAAAGGTAAGATCACAGGCATATATCACAACTAAGATAGTGAGAAAAAGATACTGAGAGCAAACAATAGCTGAGTATTCAGAAACTATTACGACAAAGCTGAGATGTAGAGGAATAGCGAGAAAAACATTACAATCGTTTAAGTGCACAGATTAAGATAGTGAATTGAGTTAACATTATTTTGTCACTTTTAATCTCGAGTCTTTCTAATATAAAAAATATGATAACAGCAAACTGAATTTAACCGTGCACCGACGACATAATATGATTAATTAGAACTTGTTGTCTTATCAGTTTCGTCATAAACTTATAATCTAATTTTATGGGAAAACATAAAGCTCTGTATTATCTATTCGAATCCACAAATAAGGCATCAATTTCGATGACTTAATACTCTACCATCATCAAAGCAAATTCTTTCCATAATCTTGCATGCTCGGCGGTAGTAATGCTCGGAAAAGATTATCAAATATTTTCAGAGCATTTGGAAGTGTGCTTGCGATGTTGCGCGAAAGCCAAGTATGTTGAAATCGACTTCGGATTTCAAGAAGACTGAAACATGCTCATGTTCTGCAATATTCAGAAAAAATCTTAAACCAAACATAACTATAATATTTAATGACATTGTTATACTTGATAACAGCTCATTAAAAAACATTTTAACTATAATTTTCTTGATAAAACAAAAAAATCACCTACCTGTTGGCTAAATCAGTACGTATAGTTAACGGCAAATTGGAAACACCAATATGTACCATATGATAAGATGACGACTCAGGAAGTAATTTGGTTTTAGATGATGAGAAAATTTTTTCATCAACTGCTGACAACAGTGGATTTACACTATGTACGCAAAGTGATTGGCCCAACCTACAAAAAGAATAGCTCCAAACTTTAAAAAAAATATCATGATTCAGAGCTTTCAAAAAATAAAAAAAGGATGAACCTGCAAGCGAGAATCATGAGTTCGGTAATAAGCTGTATTTCAGCCAGCACAAGCGCCAATTCATAATTGTATGGAAGAGATTTCTTCGCTCGATCAAGCGCGATCAAGCTACGCTTCAATTCAATGCGAGCTTTCTGCAGAAACTTCTTTTGATTTTTTTTTCATCATTACCACTAACACTGCAGAAACAAAAAATACAATTTTTTAATGAAAAATATTTACCTTAAATATTACTGGAGTTAGTCGTTCCAAGATCAAATTATCCGGGTTCAAAATTATTTCTACAAATATCGAAATCGGCGGTTTTTTAGACGCTGGTTCTGATGGAGATACCTTTTCCATTTCCATATCTGGAATGCTGAGTATGTCACAGTTTTAAAATATCTGTCTTTCTTATGGGACACTACGATCAACATTTAAATGAAAAGTTATATCAAATCCAACATTATAAGACATGAGTCAAATACTTAAAGATTAAAACTTTATAGATATTTATGATTTCCCTCTATCAAAACAAAAATATTATATTGAAAATTATATTAAAAGACAAGAAAAATCCAGATACATTATTATAGTATTAACCTACAAATACTAAAGTATACCGTTTTCCGTAGTTCTCAATAATCCACAGCTTAATCGCGTTATTTCATGTTCAACTTTACCAACAGTGTAAGCCTGTTTGAACAAGGCTTCCATATTACTGTAACTTTTAAGAATATATTAAAGTAGAACCGAAATAGATAAAAAATGATCCAGTGTTTAAAGAAGAAAACAGAAGTACCTCTGACTTGAATTAATTGAATAATTCATAATTTTACAATTTTTCTCCCTTCAAAGAATGCACATTATCAAGAATATAACCTAAATAAAAGTATAGCATACCCGTCTAAAAGAAAGTGTTCTGCTGTTATTCGAGGCAACAAGAAACTAAACCGTTTCATGTCTGTTAATTTGTTCCAACAAACACCTAGAGATGCTAACTCAGACATGTACGACAGTGAAGGAGGCATTATTTCACAACCCGTTGACAGATCACATATCATTGAACCTGAAAGAATTTATACATCCGAAAGCAAACTTTTCAGAGAAAAAAAGCATTATAAATATTACCCAGTACTGGAAATTTGTGGCCTAATCTCGAAGCAAGTACAGCTTTTTTAGCCATAGATTCGGGAGCAGCACAAAGAAATCCAGGTTCACTCGATGAAAACCGTAAAACCACATTCAAATGAGGAGACAATAAATTCTCGGCTTCAAAGGGAAATTTGCCTTCTATACAAAGTGTAACGAACGGTGGTAACTGGTTAACCTAAAAGTATATCAGATAAGATAATTTGCTCACTAATCTTATTTATGAATTTTGCCGCGAAATATTTTGTTCAAATATAAACTTACTAATGAAACATTGTTTTCATCGACATCCAAAGAAATATAAATTCTTGGTACTCTTCGTTGTACATGATTTAAAAGTGTTCGATTTGACATCAGCATCAGCGCCAAATTTGGACCAAAATGTACAACATCAGTCAGCGGAAAATCGTCCAAAAATGATTCAATTATGCGACGCAAGACATTTGTTTCGATATAACTAGACTGTACATCTAATGAAGGTACTAGCTGAAAATCATACAAATTTTTGTCAATATGTTAAATTATTCTGAGAAAGAACATCAGTATTATTTATTGTAAAATCGATGAATAATTATTTTTTCTAATTACTGGGAAAGCATATATTTCTATACTGAATAAAAATTTACCTTCACAAAAAGCTCATCACACACTTGAGTCATTTGAAACAGGTCACGATTTGTGTACGGCAACTGATAACGATCCGTAGTCCTTACTTCGAAATTGACGAATAAATGACTTGCTTTGCAATAACCGATTCGTGCTGCTAGTTGCAAAAGCTAAAGCCGAAATAGAAATTGGACTTTTTCAAGCCGTTTTAATTTTTGGTATTTTACGTATATGATATCACTAAAAATTAAAAATCTTACAGTTTCCGTATTTAATATTTTGCACCCACTAAAATCTTGATAAACAGCCCGAAAGCATGAATCAGGGAAATCTCGGATCGTTAGGCAGGGTACTGCACCTAGGAAAAGCAAAACGATTAAATCATATTATCATAACTGCTTAATTCCAGTATTTTTCCTACAAAAAATAAAAGATACCATTTGTGTCCCCATTATAACTTGGGTTTGTGGCAGATCCTGATGGTGTCTCGTACAACGTTTCTAACGTTTCGGAGTTTGAACTACCATCCTGAAGTGCTTCGAAACTTCGCAAATAATTAGATTCACTTGACAAAATAAACTACAATTTCTATAATAATATGTCAGAGATTTCAA
Organism: Thelazia callipaeda; assembly: GCA_900618365.1. Classification (NCBI taxonomy): domain Eukaryota; kingdom Metazoa; phylum Nematoda; class Chromadorea; order Rhabditida; family Thelaziidae; genus Thelazia; species Thelazia callipaeda. The sequence goes on from UYYF01004783.1 coordinate 21,966, forward strand.
AATGCAACTTTAGAAGCAGTCTAAGATAACATTCATAATAAGTGATAAAATATGCAGTAAACGGTACCTTACAACCTATTTTAAAGATTCTTAATATCTGCACAAGAGTGGAGAAGCCATGGCGGATACCAGTGTAATCCTCACCATATAATTCTATGTTATCTTCATTAACGATCAACGTATACGCACCGGAACTACATCCATTTTCGAAAATTCCACACATAATACGACCATCCAAAGATGAAAGCTCCGGAAACTATAAATAATCCACGATTTATAGGCAAAAAACTAATAATGTAATGTTAGAGATATTCGCACTTTTTCTACAACAAAATATTAGGTAATTTCAAATACGACTGCGACACAAATGCTTATTTTAATGTGTTGAAATTCATGCAAGTGTTAATAAAATAAACCTTATGCCCTCTATAATCCAATTCCAACTGAATGCTCGAAAGAAAAGAAGCTGACATTTGTATTATTTGCATTATGCGTCTGGGTTCCGCTTCACTGGCTCCATCGAAATAAATTTTCAATCGGCCATCTTTTGGATACTGGTAATTACGTCCCCTAAATAGCTAATAGCTATTTTTAGTAAAATAACAACTTATGACTAATTAATAAACACCTTTCATCTAAATTTATGTATTTTGGCTGTGGCCATAGTAAATCAGTCCAACTTTCCAGTCGATTCGCACCGTAATTTATTTTCTTGTCAGCAAATATAGTGGTAGTATCAGCTGATATTAATGACGAACGTTCAAGATCTGAATCCACTGATGTAGAACGACGAATGGTACGATTTAACCTGCAATACACTGCAATCAAGCACCAATACTCTAGATGGATAGAATGTACTTTGGTTGAACATATCGTCGATTAAAAATACTAAACATTTCTAACCAATTTTCTTAAATGCTTCTACCAATTTTCTGTATTACATTAAAAAGTTAATACTTGAATTTTAAAGAAAATTACATATTCAGACTTAGACTTGGTAACATATCTCCGCCTAGTTTAGCAGCTAACTCGTAACAATCTTCCCCACTCTTATTTTTAATACTTGGATCTGCTCCATAACTCAGCAAACATCTTACAGTGCCATCATTTCCACGACGCACTGCATCATGTAATGCTGTTTCGTTTTTAGCATTCAGAAAATTGACATTCGCTCCACTCTGGCATAATATTCTGCAATATTATTCAGACAATACAATAGGCATTTCGAAACAATTTTATAAAAAGAGGACTTTCTTAATACTTTTTTGGTAATTCACAATCGGAGCTTTCGAAATGATAAAACATTAAAAAATGTGGAAATTTTTCAACCAAAGTTTTTAACCTGACAACATTTTCGTTTCCATAAGAAGCAGCCCAGTGTAAAGCAGTATTTCTGGTATCCTTTGTATCAATTTCGTCTACGTTTACTCCAGCTGATATCATCTGACATACTCGACCCAAACTATAAAAGTAAAATGGGTATATCTTGGTAATACAAATAGAACAAGTAGGTAAAGCACTGAAATAAACAAACTTTGATTGAGCAGCTGCTTGTAGTAATTCCTGAACGAATGCATTTTTCACTTCTTCTGTGGAAACTATTTGATATGTTGTATGATTTTCATCATTCTGCACGCAGGGATTGACGCCCGCTGCTAACAAAGTTCGCACTGAATCTACTGAATCTGCAAATTTTTGCAAAACACGTACTGGAACTATTTTTGGTGTGTTGTAATAATACCTAAACTTCTAGCAAATAGAATAAGTTATTAAGAGAAACTGCAATACGTTAGTGAGTTCCAGTTTTTCCTAGCCTTAGCAATTCTAATTAATAACTTATTACGATACTTGACATCGAAGAGAAATTAAATAACAACATCAAAATGCATTTCAAGGATATGGACATAAAAACGGTTTTTCAATGCAATTAAATTGAAAATGCATTAGTACATGTCTAGTGGAATTTAAACAAAATGATTCAAACTAACTGAAGTTGTTTTATTTATCAAAAAACTCATCTAGATTCAGAAACTAATGCACCAAAAACTGTACCTAATTCGAGCGATTCTAATTATGAATAAAAGATTACTTCGAGACACTGCATAATGTAAAACTGTCCCCTCTTTGTGACAAATCTGATTCACTTGCTCACGAAAATCCGGCTTCACAGCTGAAATAAGCATTCAAAATATTGAAGACTACAGATAAATACATCACCTTCAGTAAATCATTTTAATTAATATCAAAGATAATGATTTTTAATTGTTATTAAAAAGTTTGAAAAAATTTCACTCATTAAATGGCATTAAATTTTATTCATTAAATGGATTTGTTAATTAAAATGATCAATGCATCAATAGAAAAATGATAAATATAGGAAACACTAAAATGTTTAAAAAACGAACAAATCTGTGATAAGACAGAGCGCAGTACATCAATTCGCTCATCATGTACACTTTTCAGCAATAACTGACAGATGCTTTCTTCGTCATCAGAAGCAATACCATTTGAAATAACATCACCATTTGGCACGACCATTTCCCTGAGTGTTTACTGTAACTGCAATAATTATTACTGTTATTTTGTATACATTTTGTGCATTAAATGGAAAATTTATAACACCAATCATTTAAAATATATACCCGAAAAAATGCAACTAATTTTTTAACCTACTGCCACAAGTCAAAAGGTGTGATTTGTAATGTTTTAACTAATCCAACTCTTGACTACTATATTTTCGAAACAAAATTTCTTTTTAAAAGTTAATACTAAATTATAAAACCATTTTTTACACAGCAATTTAATCTATGAACTGAACACTAGAAGTTCTATAAGTTGAATTTATGATTATATCAGGTTCTGGCAATATAGCAATGACCAAGAAAATCTCCTCTAACTGGATATTAGAATGATTACAACGTCAGTTTGAAAACGTCAACGTTTGAAGATGAGCATCAACACCACTATTTAATGCGTCCCTCTTGCGTTACGCATTGAAATTAAATGTTATACATACAGTAATTCTAGAATCACAATTTGGCTTTCTTTTACAGTAATGGGAAGTAAAGTTATTAGCTTTTTTCCAAAATAGTTTGACATAATGTCTTTAAGTTTTTTATAAATACTGTATTTCGATACCATGTGATATCAAGTACTTTTGTACTCATTACATTTGTATCGAATTGTTTCTTTAATTCATTCATTGAGTATCAGAATCAAGAAAGTATCTGTAACTACACGCATTTTTTGAAAATAAAAATCCATATCGATTATTTCATATTGGTATCAATTTTTAATCTATAATCAAATTTTTATTTGACAAAAATTTTTAAATAAAAGTTTGTCTTTGCAGGAGGTCAGAAATTGCTCATCACTGAAGAAAATTATTCAGCCCGCAGAATATGTTAGTTAGTTCTTATCATTTTTTCTGTTGTAGAAAAAAAAACCAATTATAATTTTATTTTGCGATTTAATATATTTTAAAATCAGTACAACTTTTGTAAGTGTTAAGGTAATTTTTTAGCTTTAATGTTCCACAAGTACGATATACTCTCAAAGTATTGCTAAATAAGTTATTACAAATATTGCTATAACTTTTAGCTAACAATAGTTTTGCTGATAAGATAAGCAATAAATATGCAAATTGTGCTTTGAACTTTACCAGAAGCAATTTTGAAGCTAAAAAGTTTTTATCAGTAAATTGCAGGTGAGCGGTGGCTAATTTTTATATGCTCGTTTTATTCAAAATTTGATCGTTAGGAAGAAGAAATAGTTGAAGTAATTTGTTATCAAAAAGGTTTGACATAAATTGAAATTGCTTTTGACAAAGTTCAATGAAAAACAGTGAAAAATTTATTAAAGCAATCATTTTTATTGTATACTCACTCTCATAGAGCATTTTTGGAGTAAAAAAAGAGAGTAACAAGTTTCTTTAAATGTAAGAATCAAATTTTGATAGGATAGGTAACCAACATAGAAATTACGTGTTGATTCTAAATTCTAATTAAGAAAAAACTAGTTTTAGTCAATGTTGGGAGGAGAAATTTTTTCATCATGATGTGTAATTCAATTAAAGAAAAATGAGCGCGCTAGTTTCTCATATTTTATTACTTTATCAAGGATCATTGTGATGATAATCGTTGATTTTTAGTGTTACTGAGGATGTCAGTTGATCAGCGAGAGAAAGCCGATATTGCTGTGATCGGCCTTGCCGTTATGGGACAAAATTTGATTCTAAATATGTTGGATAAAGGCTTTGTGGTTAGTTTTTGTTATTAATCTTTTAAGAAGAAGACAGTATATCTCACTCATTATTTCATGGAATACTATATTTTTAAACACATTCACACACAACATATTGTAATATGATTATAAGTAACAAATCATGTGCCTAAAATGACTGCAATAATAATACAATTAATAATTCAATTATTATTGCAGTTATTTCAGGTGAGACTATATTGCTTTGATAAAAGCTGATATTATCTTAAAAAGAATATTAGGGCACTGCGATTTGAGAGCGGTGAAAATTTGAAATATCTGTAGTAATGCATTTTTTCCATTTAAACACTGGTTTTACTTCCTTTTGTGGATATATGGTTTTGCTTACCATTATATTACCTCTTATACATGTACGAAGTTTTTTGACGTAGTGTCTTTTCAGGTTTGTGTGTACAATCGAACTGTTTCTAAAGTGGATAGTTTTTTAGCTAATGAAGGAAAAGGCCTTCGAGTTATTGGAGCACATAGTTTAGAAGATTTAGCGAAGTAGGTATTTGGTAACTCACTTTTTTTTCTAGGTACTTTTAAAAGATCTGCTGGTATATTTTGAAGACGTAATCTTTTGTATTATGACTGAAATCTTGGAATGTCGAAATAGTTTATTTGTTCTGCATTTTAAGCATATTTACAAATGTTTGAAGTTATTGTTTCAGAGCATTGAAAAAGCCACGACGTATACTGTTGATGGTGAAAGCAGGATCTCCAGTAGACGCTATGATTACTAATATTTTGCGGTATTTGGAGAAAGGTGACATTATAATTGATGGCGGGAATAGTGAATATACGGATACAAATGTATATTTTTCGATGTCCCATGTATTAATATCAAAAAAAAAAATGAATATTTGAAACTATTTATTTAGTGGAAATTAAAAGCTTATAATTTTTTCAGAGGATTCGAATCATTTTATTGATGTCCCACTTATTTTAGATTTCTTTGATTTAGTTAGCGTGCTTATTTACATATTTTGAGAATACTTTCAGTCGTGTATATATTTTGCAGCGACGCTGCATTGAACTTGAGCAGAAAGGAATTCACTTTGTGGGTTGCGGTGTAAGTGGTGGGGAAGAAGGTTAAGTTTTAAAATTCATTTTTTTGGTTTATGTTTCTCATCTTTTGCTTTTTAATTTAAAGCTTTTATTAGTCCATGACGTTCAATTCATATTTTTAGGAGCACGCTATGGGCCTTCATTAATGCCGGGTGGCTCACCAGAAGCCTGGGTGCATATAAAAGACATATTTCAGGGAATAGCTGCAAAAGTGGAAAAAGAATCATGCTGTGATTGGGTATTAAATTTGTATTTTAATATAATTTGGATATTTTCAACGCGAAATATTACGTTCAGTTATATTTTAGGTTGGTAAAAGTGGTGCAGGACACTTCGTGAAAATGGTTCATAACGGAATTGAATATGGAGATATGCAGCTTATTGCTGAAGCATATAATTTGCTTAAAGATGGAGCTGATTTAACTCATGAAGAAATGGCAGAGGTCATTTAACTTACTATACTGATATATATGTAGTTTTGATATCATCTCTCCTTGTTTGGGACTAAAAGCTATTTCCAAAATATTATTCCATACTATTGAGGAAGATGATAGTAAAGTGATGAGTCAGCCTTAAAAAATAAGAGAGAAGTGAGTTACCACAAAATAATAGACGTTATACTTAACTCGATATTGCAAGTAAGTGTACTACTATAAAATTGTACACTCTGTAATAATATATTGTGTAAAATATCATTATTTAAGGTGTTAGCTCAGTGGAACAAAGGTGCATTGGATTCTTATCTAATAGAAATAACAAGTCACATTCTCAAGTTTAAAGATGAAAGTAGTCAAATACTGTTGCCAAAAATTAGAGATGCTGCTGGACAGGTATTTTCTGAAATTTCAGTTTCTAGTTACTTGTAATTAAAATAAGGTTTAATTCAATTTATATACGATGTACTCATTTAATTCATCGCGTCTTATATTCAGCATTCGTTTGTCATATTTCCTGATGTAATTAATTATGTCGGAAAAGATACTGCAAAGAGCAATTTCGATTCTCTTGATAAATAAGAACTTATTGGCCTTACCAAATTTATCGTTGTTGACGATTTTGACAAGATAAAGGCAAGAAAAAAAAAACTAAAAATGGGTTTGGATGTACATAAATGTATTTTAGAAAGGGACTGGCAAATGGACAGGAATCGCAGCATTGAATTATGGCGTACCACTCACTTTAATTGGTTAGTTTCAGAAAAAAAGTAATTATGAGAAAGAAAAAATTGTAGACCATTTTATTTTTCGTCAAATATTCTTCAAATTTGAGCAATTCCTGACAAAATAGAACAATATTTCCTTTCATTTGTTGAAACAATAATATATCTAGCCCAAATTTACTTCACTCTGATGATTCTCAAACATATCAGGTTAATAATGCTTACATTATAAATAATTTATGAAGTATTTTACAAATTTTTCTGCAGGAGAAGCAGTTTTTGCTCGCTGCTTATCATCCTTGAAAGAAGAACGAGTTGCAGCATCTAAAGTCTTGCCAGGACCTAACCCTGATAAAATTAGCATAATTGGGGCTCCGAAGACATTTTGTGAACACATAAGAAAGGTATGAAAAAAGTGGAAAAAGTTGGCTGGTATACAAAAGTGAACAATTTTTTCAAGGTGGTATACAAAATAAAAACAGTTTTTTCAGGCATTATATGCATCAAAAATTATAAGTTATGCGCAAGGATTCATGCTTCTCGCTGAAGCAAATAGAGTTTTCAAATGGAATTTGAATTTCGGAGCTATTGCGTTAATGTGGCGAGGTGGTTGTATTATTCGGTCACGTTTTCTGGGTGAAATCAAAAAAGCTTTCGATAAGAATCCTCATCTTAGTAATTTGTTAATGGATGATTTCTTCTTAAACGCTGTCAAAGAATGCCAGGTCTGTTGTGTGGAATGGTACTCTATATAGTTCTTGTAGTGAAAATTGCATGTAGATGTTGCAGATAGCAACTAGATTGCATGGAAAATGTTCGGGGCTAGATATTATTTTGATCATAAAAAATTACAAAAAAACTATTGATGTGAGTATAAAAAAATTTTCTGGAAATAATGTCAACTGACCATCATCAATTACGCAAGATATTTTAATTATATGGGTGGGTTTTGTTTGTATTCTTGGTATTTTTCGCATTTAAATTAAAAGCTATTCAGGAATCTTGGCGCGTTGTTGCTGCCGCTGGTGTTTTGCTTGGTATACCAACACCAGCCCTATCTACTGCTCTTGCGTTTTATGACGGTTTTCGACGAGAGGTATTACCAGCAAATCTTATTCAGGTGTGACTTTTTTCGTTTATTTTAGCTCTTGAATTATCTTGTACTGTAAGTCAAACATTGTTCAGGCACAACGTGATTATTTCGGTGCTCATATGTACGAATTAATGGATAAACCAGGTACCTTCGTACACACAAATTGGACCGGAAGTGGTGGTAATGTTACTTCTACTGCTTATACTCAATGATATGTTTGTTAAGGATGATTGTCACCACTAGGATCAAATAGATTCTTGATATCAGCAGGGTTTTGAAAGTGTTGACAAGAATTTTTGATTTCTTTCTGTTGGTTGCTGATTTCATTTTTTGCTTATAATCGTTTAATATGAGATACAGTTGCTTGTTGTAGTCATGAATCTTTTAGTTTGCAAATTATTGTATTGCTTTCTAATATTTCCACATTTCTATGTATTTTATGTCAGTCTTGGCTTTTGAAGCGTCTTATATTTTGTTGACTAAACCAGATTTAAAACAGAAACTAATAAAATATAGCCTCTTCTTTTGATCACTTTAAATAATTGAAAAAGCTAAAGAAAGATAGATATTTTAAAAAGGTATTCATTTTTTGAAGCATCAGAGTAAAAATTTTCAAATTTCCGGAAATCCCCCTATTTTATAAATCTAAAAAGATTCATAAAATAGCAGGGGTTTCTTCTTATTATGTTGCTAATTGAATAATGAATTCTTTATGGATCAGGAAAAAATTTTCTGCATGAAGTATGTTAGTAGAAGACAATATAACATTACAAGAGGATTTAGCAGAGCTCAAGGATTTACTGTGATTTACCGGATGCAACAGTAGTGCCAAAAAATTTTTATTGTTATTTGTCTATATTACAATTCTTGATTATAAAAGTGAAGATTGCATAAAGTTTAATTTGTTGGAGATGTCAATTATCTATTTTGTTTGCTTGTATTTTTCAGGTTTGAGTGTGTGTGAGTCGTAGATAAATTAACTATTATGGGACAATCCAAAAACGTTGATTTCTACTTTTATCAATGACATACGTGTGCAGTAAGTATCATTATACGTATTAATTAGATTTGAAGTCAAGCTTAAAAAGTACTTTGAGTTATTTGATTCTAAGTCAAATTTGTCGTTTAAGAAGTAACCAGTGCAATTGATTTTGATGCTGGAAATAATTCTTGATTATTTTCGATTCAAGCATGTGCTCATGAAGCATACATAAGTCTACTATATTTTTTAGAATTTTTTATTACTCTTTCTATTCTATGCCAACTCTTTTTTCTTCGTATCATAAAAAACATTTCAGTATATTAGTGAATATTATTAGTAATAAAATTAAGTAAAAATAGTAAAAGATATTTAATTAACTTCGAAGATAGATAGTGGAATATAGACGTCATTTTATTATAATTGCTTATCTTTTTATTGAGTTATTTTTTCGTGTTCATTTTTGGTTAAATTTAAAACAATTCCAATAAATAAGTTATCTGAAGTTTTGTCTTAATTTAATTAAAAAAATGTAGTAGTATGTGGTTTTATATTTACTCATTTATTAATAATGGAGATTAAATTTTAGCTTAAATATCATTTATTTATTGAAGCAATTTATTTAATGAACATTACTGTATATTTTTCTTTATTTCTGTAATATATGCAATAATAATTGGTGGTTAGAAGGATTATTTTAGCACTGAAAACAGAAGTTATGAGAGGAATAGTATAGTGGTATGATTACTTGTAATTTTCCCCTCTAAACTAATAAAGTTTTCATTTTTTTTTGTGCAAACTCTTCTAATTGGCAAGAAGAGGAGTGGAAATAAATGAAAATGCAAAAATAGCAAATTTGCTGAGGGAGCAGTCAATTTTTCTATTTTTGGTCTAGTAAAACTGGTATTTATTGCTGTTAATTTTACTTTAAACTTTGATGTAAATAGCTGAAATTTGCATATTAAGCTAATTACTTGATGTCTTATTTTATAGTTAATTATTAAAAAATAATTAACAATACAAAAGCTAATATATTTGCTTGTTTTGACATTTAAATAATTAGGAATTATTAATAATTTTTCTAAATAATATTTTCAAAATTAAAGTTAAAAGCATCTGATGAGTTAAATAACTAGTCTCATCAGCAATCAGTTAAATAACTCGTCTGATCAGCAATCAGTTAAATAACTCGTCTGATCAGCAATCAGTTAAATAATTTGATAAGAAAGAAACTTCAAAATAGTATTAGGATGTTATTCAAAATAAAATCTTTCAGTTAGTTTTATTGAATACATGCAAAAACTGCAAGGATTCTATTTTTTATTCAAAAGTTTTATATATTTTTTATCCATAAATAAGTTTAAAAAAGCAATTTAGAAGCGTCTGATCAGTTAAATAACTCAAAGATTTTAGCTAAAACATTCAATTTACCTCCAAAATTGGGTTGAAATACAAAAACTATTATTATATTTGCTTATTTTGACATTTCAGTAATTAAAAATTATTAATATTTTTTAAAAGTAATATTTTCAAAATTGAAATTTATACATTTTTTATTCATTTTTTTAAGTTCAACTTTGGAAAATATTAAAAAAGGCTTGTTTTTCGTTCTCAGTTGTTGTTTTTTTTGGTAAATTTAATCTTAAAGTTATAGCTAAACATAAAACAAACTTCTGAATACTTAATTATGTATACATCAATTAGCATTTGAAAGTAAGAGCTTTGAGATGAAAATGCAATTCATTTTTAGCGTTTGAAAAAGTATCTTAATATATATATTTAACATTTCCAATTACTAATATTAGCATAACAAATTACGAATATTAGCATATTTCAGTAATAACATTATTTGTTTCTATTGTTTAATAAAGTATATCTGTGGGATTTGATTTTAAAGTAATACAAAAATTTGAATTAATTTTGAAAAATGCTGAAACATAATTATTATTCAAATTTTAAGCTTCGTTATAAATTTGCTTCTTGAAAGTGATGTTTTACATCTTTTATAATGCTAAAATGAATGCACTAATTTTCATTGAATTTGTAAGTAAGCAATTTTTATTGCTGGTTTTGTAAAAAAAAAGGATAAATATATTATCAATATTGGTAAACATAAATACTTGCTAATCTTTGATATATTTTGGTGAAGCAGATAGATAGCTAGATAGATTTATAGATATCTAGATAGATTTATAGATATCTAGATAGATAGATAGATAGATCGATGGGTAGATGGATAAATTTATATGACATTTATCTGTGCATGTCTTTGTCATGCATAGATAATTTTCACTTAGCTCTGGACAATTCCACATTCGTCAAAAAAACAAAATCCAATAAATATAAAAAAATGTGCAGGGTCTCGCCTATAAAAGGCCAAGTTAGAGAAAAGTACGCTTGTCTTTATAGACTTCCGTGGCGTGATCGGCCAGTGCAAGTCTGAATCTAATAAAGCATAGACTTATAATTGAAGAAGACAAACCAGTAATACTTTACTTCTGATTGCATTATTTCTTCTTATTGCTTTTTCCCTCAATCATTAATCATTAACTTTTTAATCAATTAATTATGCAAATTTTTGAGATAAAGAATAGTTGCACATTTTTTAATGAAAAAGTAGTGATAAAAAATTGTAGCAGAAACTTTTTAATGTAGAAGAAAATATGCATTATTTATTTCTGAAATAATTTATTATTTGATTTACTACAATTTAAATTTTAATTATTCAATTCTGTTAATACATTTAAAAATTTGCTTATTAAATTGTTCACATATTTGTGCGATAAATTTATTTTAAATCAAGCAAATGCATTGTATTAATTAATAACGATATTAACAGATTATTTTATTCTTTTATTTAGTTAAGATTATTCTAATTTTTATTTCACGTACAGCTAGCTCGTAAGGTTCTTAACGCTATGAACTTCAGTCTATTCATAAGTTATACGTAAAAGTTAATTTCTTGATAAGTCAAAGATGATGGAGTTCAAAGTAGAGAACCTTGAAAGTTTACGAGTAAATAATAAAGCCATGCATTTTTTTTGATTACGTATTTGATATAATAAGGCATGATACTTCCTTACGGAAACAATATTTTTGACGCACGTGTATCTGCCTAGAATATTCCTCGTAATGTATTATCGCTGCAAAAGTATA
>UYYF01004784.1:6880-33682 GCA_900618365.1 Thelazia callipaeda
CTAGCCTTATCCTCCGTTTCTTCTGCTTCAGCGGATTTTCTGGAAACAGTTACTGTCTCGTTAAATTTATGGTCACTGTTTGTCCTGTCATCCAAAGAAACGTCCGCTTCACTGATTTTGGAAATGTCTAAATTTACTGTTTTTTGACTATCACCATATTTTGCACTGTCATTATCAGTTGATTCCATGTTTGATTTTCCCAAAATCTCCTCTTGCATTTTCTTCCCACTACCTTTACCAAAAACATCCATCATGGTGCTTTGCAAACCACCGAAATCTGGGGCGCCTAGAAAATCTTGAGGAGTATTCGATGGAGATATAGGAGATTCAGAAGATTCAATAAGTTCATCAACTTCAACATCCTTTTCTTCTTTCTCTTTCATATACATCCCACCCATATGTTCGTGAACAATTCTTTTTTTAGTATCATTTAATTCAACTGCAGATTCACTCTCATCTGATGATTTCTTAGAAATCTTGGGTAGGGATGTGACTGACGTATTGACCAGTGCATTATCATCTAAATAAGAAGAAGTATGATTATTTTGTTTCAGTTCCTTATTAGGCGGTTTTTGTGTATCTTGTTTGTCTCCTAATAAGTCATGTTCTTCATCGAATGATTTTTTGTGAATTCCATCATTTTCCAATGTTATTTCGGTGTTTGCAAAATCAATCAAATCATTTGGTTTTGCACTTGAAGGATTAATTGCTTCAGAAAAGAATTCTTCAAATTTCTTCATTTTACCATTATTAGTCATCTCATTTAGACCTTCTTTCCATCTTTCTCCTGTTCCATCCACTGACAGTTCGATGGAATCAGAAGCTTGTTCACTGCGACCAGCATTCTCACTACTGATTTCTTTTAAGTCTTTTGAATCTGATCCCATTAAATTAACCAAATTTCCAGCAACCTTCACATTATCTTTGCCACTGATTTCTTCTAACTCAGCCATTTTTTCTGAACATAAGTCACTAATTTCTGCTTTGCTGTCTCGTGCCTGACTTTCAGTTTGTTGTAGCCTCTTCAATATGTCGTCAACAGAAGACATTCCCAAAATCTTATTGCTAATTTCTTCATTACTGTCATCTTCTGACTTTTTCGAATTTCTTGCCTCTGCAACAACACTTCGAGCATTCAATTCTTGAGTTTCTCCAGAAGCAGTATTGCTAATACCCTCCATTACATCGTTCATTCTACTTCTGAGATTTCCTACATTTTCCGAAATTTTGACTTTGATCTCTCTACCAGATTCAGTTAAAGTATTAGCAGTTCTTGAAAATGCTTTATGAATTTCACCCGCAGAGTAACTGAATTTTTCTTCTCCATCTCTTATCTTATCAGCCACTATACTTTTAACTTCTTGCCCAGCCTCACCAGTATCAGAAAAAAAGTCAGAGATTGCTACTTTTGCTTTGCTCTCCAGTTTTTCAAACTTTCCTTTACTTTCGTCTAATTTTCCTGATAACTTTTCCATTAAACCGTCTTTTCCTTCCTTCACTAATTCTTCAGCTGCGCTCTCAGAACTTTTCAGGATGTTTTTTTCTGCCATAATTACTTGACTTGCATACTCTTTTCCTGAAATTAACATGACTTGTCTCAGCTAATTTATTCCGCAAAAATTACTTAGAGGTCAACACGTAACATTATCAGTTTGGCCAAATCTCAATGGCCAATATCATTTCATTACATCAGAAAAAAAGAAAGTATAATGAACAATGGTTATTTTAAGTTTTTAACTTAAAAGTTACGGAGAGAATTTGTTTTCATACCAAAGTTTGAAAAGTACGGAAGTATGAGTGTAAGCGAGAACTATTTGTGAAGATCAGTAATCGTATTAGGAGATTCCCTTGCTGCTAAGCATAAAATCCCAAGCAGATTGATTGTCGTTAAAACTGATTTATTACAAACTTATGCTCAATTTAAACAGTATAAATTATAATATATTGATTTCTTGCGTAATTCAAACAATACATTTTAAATATGATTTATATCAACAAGTAACCAAGTCAATGAACTGCATAGTTTATTTGAACAATCTAACAAATGATTCTACCAGAAATCAACAAAAACCGCTCAAAATTTGCAGAGATTTATTTATGGACGACAAATGTGCAATGATTCACAGTCAATCGATGAGAAAGAACGACTTTTAGTCTTATAACTTTTCAATTTTTATAATGTAAACTATTGCTCAAATTCAGGATAGTTAATCTAAATAATCTTCAGACTGCTGCAGCATTACTGTACATAACACTGTAATTGAAGTTTACAGCAACTACTTCGTGAGATAAATAACTTTCAGAATTTTCAGTACACTGAAGAAAATGTGTCTAAAATTTATGTGCGAAGAAGTTTTGCTAACTCAAATTGCGATGACATATATATGCATACATACATGTGATGACTCATTCTCATGAAAGGTGGAAATTGGATAAAAATTTGATTCTGTTGTGCAGTAATCTAACCTAATCGCGTAATACACCATTTTCTAAAAATATGAAGCTCACAACTTAGTCCAAACTATTTATCGAAATTGATGCCACTGCAAATTCGATGCTCATTCAGAGGCAAGAGTAATGACGGAGCTGAGATCTTACCCAATTTTTATAACATAATTATCTGCCACGCTCTTGTCTGCTTTTTTCTTCACGTCCTTTCAATGTATTTAATTACATTTTGCTCTCAATTACTGAAAATTAATCGTATGCTTGCTATTGAATGAGATAAAAAGGTGCCTGTGGTATTTAGAACACAATAATTGCTTAAAATAAAACAAAAGTATGAGCTGATGACTTTACAAAGAGGACACCACTGACCTTTTGAATTTTCTCAGTAATACTAAGCTGCTAAAAGCAATTAGTTGTTGACTTTAATGACCAACGGAAAATGAGTTTACTTTTCAAAAAAGTATTTTTTCGTAGTAGTTAGAAAAAATTCAAAGTTGATTGGAAAATATGAAATGAAAATTGAGTATATTTTCAATGGTAAAAATATGGAAATTGACAATATGCAAAGGAAATGATTGCTATGGACACAAATTCAGTCTTGGCAGCTGTGTTTTCCATGCTATGTTTACATTACTGATATGATCGTTGAATAACAACCAACAAATAGCAATTAATATAGAAATTTAAAATGGAATTGAAGTGTAAAAAGTAGCAAAAATGATTCATTCCTTAGTTGCAGTCACATTCAAAATTTCTAGAACGTACAGAATGTCAAAGAATATTTTATTGACTTTCAATAATGTCTTCAAGAATATTCTTATTGTTTTGAGAGAATTTGCTAAAATTCAAAATTAGTATCAATTAGATTTGATAAAGAAAAAAGAAATTTAACAAGATTTAGAGGGAAAAAAGAAAAAACTAGCTTGAGAATATAAAAAGGCACGTTTCTGATGTGTGCAAGACTGCCCTCCAACCTTCTACCACCCCACCACATTACAATTCTCACTCATATGGCTAAAGTGAAAATAAAGCAGACAAGTGTTAAATAACAAATTTTACTGCTAATGATTTGGTTAGGGAAAAATAATAAAGTATTTATATAAGAAAAAAGTTCAAATTGCATTCGGTGAATAAACGACAATTACATTTCACATAAATAATTAACTCAAATGCAAATACGCTTACGGCTCATATCGACAATCATGCACAATTATTACTGTGCTGCTATATTATCATTAAGACAACTGTGGAATTAAAATTGTTTTCAGCGTTTTTTACAATATAAATAAATTGATTCATTTGAGATAACGCTTAAAGAACAACGTCAGTACTTTATAAAAAGCTTGCGAATATAACCATGATTGTAAAATTGTTCAACCGAATAGTTAAATGAAATTTTCCATTTAACTATGAAAAATTATTGCATGCAAAATGTGAATTATTTATAATTAATAGAAATGGTAAAAGTTTGCACATTTTTATTCAATGAAAAAGTAGACAGTTAATTAGCTGAATAAAAAATTTTAAATGAGGTCAATCAGTTTAACTGAAATATAGGATTGACAAGTGATCATCTATTTCTAAATGCAGTGATTGAGAAGTACAATATACAAAATACATCAAAATAAGACACGTTAAGAAATTTACGCGTTTGTGATGATAATAAATAAAGAATCTTTGTTCTTTGGTACTACTGTAAATGATGTTAGATGTAAATTGTTTGTTGAAATGTTAAACATTTCTTACTTACAGCAAACAGTAATCAACAATTGTCATTTAACTAAACAAGTGCTACTTCATCTTCACTTCAGACTTGGCTGGAAAAAAGTAAAAATTTTACTTTTTGCTCAGATAAATTGTAATAATGGAACTGAAATCAATATGATAACAAATTCTCAAGTATAACAAATTTTTTTTTTAAATATTTACAGTACAAAGATTATTTGATCTCGAAGCAAACGGAAAACTACCATATGTTTTATATCAGAAACCAGTGAAGTTTTGCTCTCTCAAACAGGTGCAAAACTTATCCTTAATGAATCTTTCATGTAAAAAATTATCTTTTTTTTAAACAAAATAACGCTGATTTTCTACTTATTACATATAATTTACTAATACTCCCAGAATTTCTTTAAGTTTTAACTCAGTTACAGTGCAAAATGATTGATTTCGCTTTTGATTAAAATCGTTTATTAATCAAAAATTTTATGTGCAATAAAATTATCCCATATTTTATCTCTTAATTTTGCTTTCTTAAAAAAAATTCTTATCATACCGAAGGTCATTTTAATTCTAATAGAGGTTAGAATGGCCTTCGATACTATAAGAATTCAGAAAAATTAGACATTCAATGGAGTGTTGGTTTTAATAAAAGTAATGTAAAAAATGAGTAGAAGAAAATATTGATGAAAAAGTTGAGTAAAGAGTTTATGGGATTACTCGCGTGCTATCATTACTTCACCATTACGTCAACAACATTCATCGATCAATGTGCAGAATTGAGTCAAATATTGACATTGACGATATTGTTTATTTCGATTAATGTCAGCAGTACAACAAGCGTTTATGCATAAATTTTCATACCTCTCAGTACTATTCATAGCTGGCAGTTATTTATTTATTTAGCATTTAATAAAGTTATTATGTTTCATTTTTGCTTTTTTTGGTTTAACAATTTTTTCCTTTTATAAACTGTTAGAAAATCATTAAGAGCGAGTGTAAAATTAAAAATAAATAATTATTTAGTGCTCATTTTCAGTGGCTAAAAAAATTATTCAAATTGATATTTTTAAAGGAAGCAAAAATTTGTGAATGGAAAAAAAGTAAGCAAATAATAAAATTTTCAGAATGCACACGTGCACACATATATTATCATTCATACTCTAACACACACCTACCTGTGCAAGTAAGTATAAATAATAATAATAATAATAATTCTTCAACAAATCAATATAACAAGAATAACAACTGCAAATTTTGCAAAAACATTCTTATTATCAATAATAGAAATGATTCAGCAATAAACAATCCTCATCACAAACTCACATAATAATTATTGATCTCTTTTTTGAAAACAAAAGTAGCTAAAACATTACTCGTTCACTGCAATTTCAGCTGATTACTTTGCAAAGCACACAAAGCACGCAATGAATTCTCTTAAGAGTATGTATTTTGCAAGCAGACCTTACGTTATCTAATGTGCAAAAGTGGTCAGTGCTTGGATGTGCCTAAATCAACAAACACTTCGTGCTTGCTTGCTTGCATTCAGATAAAATGCTATCAAAGCTGCGCACTAACTTGTAACGATTAATATAATTCTTTCTGATCAGTGAAGAATTTCACTTGTCTACTTCTGAGAAAATGACTTGGAATGAGTAATGGTAGGCAAATATTTGTTGAATCAGCACGCATTTTTGACTGCCTCAACTAACTTCTCATTCAAACGTCATTTGAACCTTCCGCACAACTGTACATTTCTGATTTGTTTTTCACTATATTGATGGATTGAATTTTCAACACGTTTTACTTTCACAAAATGTTGTAAATAAATCCATCACTTCAATTTGCTCACTTACTATGTTCTTACTTCATCACAATCAAACTATAGTAATAATTCTATCTCTCTCTGTCGTAAATCAATAAGGTCATGTGAGTTATTTAAGTAAATAAATATGGAAGAAAGTGGCTATGATATAAATTTGTTAGAAAAATAAAATGTCTGAAAAACTTGCAATATTTTTCTGCAGTGTCCTTCGAAAAATATAATTTGTTATTAAGTAAGAAATGAGGAAATATTTTCAAGACAAAAATCTGTTTAGTTCTATGCAAGTTGTGGATGTCTAAGATTTTAAATAATACGCACATATTCTTTTCTTTTCAGCAAACGTAGGAAGTATGCATTGGTCCTAGACAAGAGGAAAAGTCTTCGACTTCCAAGTGAAATGAAAATACGAATGACCGCAACTGAGTATTTTACTTCAGCGTACATCTAAGTTTATGCATTTATAAATACCAAAAATAATGCAAATGAATATGAGTTCTCGAGAGATTGGCATTAATTCAGAAATTAGTAGTATAATTTAGTTATTCGTATCATAAGTTTCATCTTAAGAGTAGATCGAAAGAATCGTATATAAATTATTAAGTAATGCATGACTTCCGCCATTTTCTCTGATTAAAAAACTAAGCAAAAATGAAAAAACTAAACAATTTTTTGCAGTATTTTTAATCCCTAAGTTAGGAATGACCTCTAACCGATTAACAAGCAAATTTTGCAACATGCAAAACTGCAGTTTTTATTCTAAAATATTGAATCGATTTTAAAATTATTTATTTTAATTAAGGCATTTTATAGAAAAAAATTTTTGATGGATTTCAAGAATTTACTTATTTTGCACGGGTAAGTAGCAATTTGGAATCAAAACAGAAATTAAAAACAAATTTGATGAAGAAAAAGCAATTTAGCTGTTTCAAATAACTGAAATTACTGATTTATTTTACTAAAAAGCGCCTTAAAGAAACCACTTTATCTCATAAAATGTGAGTTTATTACTTTTCAACAATTAAAAAAATTAGATTTTGCCTCACCATAACATAAAACTCGGGCAAAATTTCGATAATGAATTACTGCCAATGAAATGAATATACTTTAATGCTATATTCGAAATGAAATGGTAAATGCAAATAAGATTAAGCAATTTGCTGTTTTAATA
This sequence comes from Thelazia callipaeda, assembly GCA_900618365.1. Classification (NCBI taxonomy): domain Eukaryota; kingdom Metazoa; phylum Nematoda; class Chromadorea; order Rhabditida; family Thelaziidae; genus Thelazia; species Thelazia callipaeda. Next base: position 14,041 of record UYYF01004784.1, read on the forward strand.
CTTCAAGACTAGCTACTAGGCTATTTCAGGAAAACTGTGTTTACCTTGATTGCAAAAAATTGTTATCGCAAGAACTAAATTTCATGAAATATAGCATATGAAGCAAAATAGAAATAATGAGAATGCTTTAAATTTTAAGCCATTTTCAATCGCAAAATTTTTCAAAATTTTTGCAAAAGAAAGAAAGGAATAAATGGAAAGATAAATTGATTGCAACGTTTAACTGGCAGCACTTTGTCCAACAATTACAAAAATTGCGATTGAAAATGGCATAATTCAGAAAAATCTCACTTATTCAAAAGTAAGGCAATGTCAACATAAAACGTTCCTTTTGATGTCGTCAAAATTTGATTCGTATTTAATTATTATTTTTTGGTTTGTATTCATTATGGATAGATAGCATGCGTTGACATTTCATTGCAGTTATTGAAATTACTGAATTATTTTCTAAGCTTAAGAAAAAGCCTACTAAAATGATGCCATTTTCTGTAGTTTGCCTTAAACATTCTGCGTATTTCTGTTAAGCTTAAAATTTAATGGCAGTAATTTGTGCTGAAATCATTCATAGTCTTTCTGCTTCAACTGATATTAAAAATTCTGATTCATTGCTTACTCATTTATGAAAAATAATTTTTAATCAAATTTGCTTCAATCAGTGAAAGCAATGATTATTCAACAACTTTACTTTTGTTAATTTAGTTTTTGCGATAACAATTTTTTGCAATCAAGGTAAACACAGTTTTTTGGAACAAAAATTAATTTTAATATTTCTTTTCTCGTGAAAGCAAAAAATTCTTGAATAATTGGTTAAAATTAACACAAATTATAAACCGTTTTTTGATCATGCAATTATTCACTTGTTTACAACTGAATATTCAATAAATATTATTCATGAGTAGCGAAAATGACGCTGCTTACACATTCAAAAATCGTATTTAATTGAACAATATTAGAGAAATATACGCATATATCTTTATAAATCGAGAAAGAACTTGCCAATATAGTTAAAATACGTTAAGACAAATTAGGCCAAATCTTACTTGCGTTGATCTTTGTGCTAGTTTTGGTCCTTTACCACAATACTGACCATTTACTTATTCATGGTGAGTAAATAAGTTGGTAAACGTGGACTTGACTAATTCTGTTGTTCGTTTTACCAAAAAATTATGATAATGGCAGGAAGAAGAGTTGGTTGAAGGATGAAAACGAATTCTAGATGTCAAGTTGGTGGCGTATTTATTTATGAGAAAAGAGAATAAATCACTTTAGCTTTAGCAAAAGAAATGAGTATATGTAAACCAACTGCTTTGTGATGAATAATAATATATTTTTCACTTCTTTCTTCCGAATACTTATTATCTGTTTGCATACAACCAAAATTAGATCACTGCAAAACATGGCTATTGTAAGCAGATAAAAGGAAATTGGCTTATTCTTGCACTGATTTGAAGCATTATTTACAGAATTAATCATTTGTAAATGCTTGCTTTCATTATAAACAATTTTTATACCTAATTTGGGAGGTAATCTTTGGGAAATACCACAATCAAAAGCGATTATAACTTTTATTTCTTCTAAATTAATTGTAACTATCTGTGATGAAGCAAAGCAAACAGTTTTTCATTACGTAAATGTTTTTTCTTTAAATTAAAAGTTTTTGTTTCTCGCTTGGGAATGAATTTTTAATCAGATTAATTAATAAAATTAATGATTTAAATTTGTTGTGTAAAAATGACAGTTGTCTGGCATGAAAAAAGAATTGCATTTATTCAAATTGTGCAACATCAATTGAATAAATGTGTAATTTAATCTTGCATGGTGATATGAAATTTCTCCAATAATTTTACTTTAAATAAATTTTCGCGAAACTAACATCAATTCAAGAGTATTTGTTGGGGATTGTGGCAAGTTACGTTGAAAACAGTTGAAATTACGCTAGAAAGATGTTTATTTAAAATTATACCAAAATTGAGCAACCACAAAAGTAGCACTTGTCCTGAAGGTCACGCGGACGGTTTTGTGAATATCATTTATTCTTTCAACGAGTTTAAGAGAAAATTTTAGTGGAAGCAAATTTCTGTTCACGTGAAAAGAATATTTAAAAAAAATACTTTCTTTCATTTTTTTCTCTGCACATTTTTTCATTCGAGAAAGAAAAAATAAAAATTATTAAAACGATAAATTACACAAAGCAGTAACTTCTGGAAAAGCAAACACTGCAAAATGTGCGAGATTAGTTTGTAATTACTGACTTGGAATGCTTTGCATGAAGACAAAATTACTGCAATATTTTCAAAAGGTTATGGTAGAGAATATGTATTTCTCTCGAATTGGTATAATTTTCAAATCATTTACGAATTTAAATCATTTATGCAATATCTGTTTTTCATTGTATCACATTTCCCTCCTCAAACATATTTTACGCTAAGTTTATTGCAGTTTGCGTCTTAAATGTAAGTTTTTCACTACGCAATTATGCTAATTTCTGATTTGTGTCATAGTCTATTAAGGAGGCAACAAAGTGTATAATATACTCTCATTCATTCTACTTTCATTTGGTAGTCACTTTTGTGAAACTTTGGATGAAAAATTAAAGTTTATTTAGCTTGTGACTAAATCTTTGTATTTCGCAGCAGTTTTCGTGACAAAAAATTGCTTGGAAAAAAATTATGAAAATTAAAAACCATATATTGACTTTATATTAACCACTTTGCAAAGTTATTATCTTTATATAACTTCTGACTTGCTTTTTGCTCTTTTTCCCAAAGTTGTAGATGGACAAACGAGTTTAACTTACAGTCTTTAATAATAATTCAATCAGAAAAAAACCACTAAAATTTAAACTAAATTGCGGAAGAAGTAAAATATCAAACGCAATCTTTATTTATCAACAACAAAAATACATCAAAGTGTATTATACAAATCAAAGTGTTCACTAATAATGTCCGGATTAGCTTTTTCCCTAATTTTCCGGACCAGCTTTCTGATCCAAGTGTTCGAATTCTCTTATATTTCTTACACTACTCGTTTCTAGTTTCGAGATTTGTGATCTTCCAATGCAGCTGTTTAATTCCTTCATTATATTTCTAGTTTTTGTGACGTATGGTTGAGAAGTCAAACTGATCAGCGCAATAAACATAGATCGATTTTGGGGCATCTCAGTCCATACAAATGATAGCTGTGATGCAGACTGCGCATCTGGTAGTACTTGAATGATTCCTCTCAACACAATTGTGTGTTCTTTATCTCCAAGAATATTAGAAAAACCTATCAGGACATACCTTTCACCATATTCTGTTTCGGCAATAATTAACGCTAGGTTGCAGTCATTTGAACGTCGTGAAGTCGAAGGCTGCAAGTGGGGATGCTAATTACATTTATTATATGATTTGTCTCAAAAAATGTTTTTATTTCAGGTCTTATTCTGAGTTCGAGAAATCAAAAGTTAATCATTACAGCTACTAATTGAATAAAAAATATCTAACATAAATACTTTTCGAAATTATTTCAGTCAAATCTTTGCTTGTCTTCGAGTTATCAGTTTAGTTAAATTAAGTAAAGCTTTCAAGCGTTCAAAAGTCATCCCAACAAAGTCAAAAGAATGCTTCCAAAATATTATACAAATTGTCATTTAATAGAAATCATTACCGACATCCAATAAAATTTAACTGCGTGACAATTTTCAAACGGTTCTTCCCGTTTTTCTTCATCTAACAATAAATTATCCAGTAATGAATACCACTGGGATATGTCTGAGGCATAATTTGTCATGCCAAAAACTGCTTTATCCAATTTTCCTGTAGCAGTTATATTTAGATCTGACCCGATTCTATCTATCCTCTCATCAGAATCCGAAATACTGGAAGAGTACTGGACATTTACGCAGAAATTTATCATATATAATAAAAACTTGAAATCAAAATTATGCATCTCATTATGAAAGTGCTGTAAAAGCGCACTTCAGGTTTTTAAATTATATTTTACACACTTTGTATTCTTGGCACAATGATTAAACATTATTGAAGTCATCATGTGCGTTGCATCAATTTGCTATTAATTATTAAAAGGTGATATTTTCTTCAAATCCAAAACTATGCACGAAAGATGGTGAAAAACTTAATTAATAAATCATAGATGCAAACTTTGCACTGCATTACTCTTAAGTGATAAGGCTAAATTTTCATTTCTCAAAAAAAAACACATCAAGCTTGAAGCAATTTTAATGCATTATCTAGTTCAAATTTTTTTACTTTGATAAATTGTTACTTTTAAAAAACTGTAAAAAATAAAGAATTAAAAACTTATTTACATTCGAGCTGGATTTACTGCAGTCAAAGTCAAAATGAATAATAATAGTGGATTTCTCATCTGAAAAAAAAATTTTCAAGCTTTGCAAAAAACTGCTTATAAATACATCCTATATTACTCATGAGAAGTTTTTACAAGTTTTTTACAAGTTAAACTAAAATTTATGTATAAATTTATGCCACGAGAAGCTAGCTTGACTGCAAGCAGAAAAAGTACCACATTATCTTAATACAACATGGCCACATTTTAAATTAGCTATAACTTTTCAAAAAAAATGGATGTTTTGGAAAAAAAAATGATTTAAAAACGTTATTGTCATGTTTTATTGGAAGAGAAAGAACTGCTTACATGCTTCAATTATGCACACATACACTTTCGCTCACCCAAACAGAATTCATATTTCGTTGAAAATGCAATATAAATAATCTGCTTAGCATTCTGTTAATTAATAGTAACGCACAATCATAAAAGAGTTAAAAAATGAAGCACGCTAACATTGCAATTATTTAGTAGACGAATTATTTTATAGTGTTTTCGATATAAATTTGCATAATCGACCAAATTTCAGCCCTTCAGAACTATTTAATCTTATGCATACTAATCCAGAAATAAGCACAGAGTTTTGTCTCTAGCAACACAATCAAAGCAATAAATCTCTGAAGTCTTACTTTTAATGTATGCATTACAAATGTGCTTGTATTCGAAAGCATACTCCTATGTATAACGTAGAATGACTTTCTTCAAATAGTATTTTTGACTTGTTTAGTCGTAAGTTTACTTGGGGAAGAATGGATTTGCCACTAAGCAAATGGATTATTGCATGTATAAATAAGCTACATTTTATTCTTCTACCAAAATTGATTCATAGGTATAATTAATATTCTTACCTTACAATTACTATTTACAATCTTATGTTTATAAACTTTTGCTAAATTTAATTAAAGCTTCAAAAGTTTAATATAATAACTTTAAAATGCGTTCAAATTAAAACCTGTCCAAAGAAAACTTCTGGAATTACTCGGTAGGAAGACTTAAACAAGCATCCCTTCATACGTTAATTTCAACTCTGTGTTGTAAGTTAAAGTTAAATATTTCATGACACACTTTAAGCAGAGCCAAAATTATTAAGTTATTCAAAAAATGTCATCATGTTTTATATTGCGATAATTAATTCACAATGACGGACTTAGTTTACACGAAACTACTTATGAGCTGAAATACATTCAAATAAATTCTTTTATGATGAATACATCAATCTGTTGCATCTAAAATGTTTTTTAAAGTTTGGAATAATAATGTTCTTGTTTGCAAGTTTGCATTCTTGATAAAGGAGGCTTTAATCTGCAATGACAACAAAGATTCAATACTTTAATTTTCACGAAAAGTTAAAAAATAATGTGAGAAATAAAGTATTTAACAATTCAATGATTAGTATCAAGGACATGCAAATTTTGAACCAAATAGTGCTCGGTTCTGACAAACAATGGTAATAAATTATGGTGTTGGTATAGATTTAGTGCAAGCACCCAGTACAAAAGTGATTGGTAATATAGAAAATTTGGAAATAAAATTGGTAGCTAGATAAAAGCTGAAGTATTCATAACTTCCTGTTTCAGAATCCAATCTGTCCACATGTTGATATGCAATCTGTCAATGAATGAAAATTGTTGAGATTACCACCGCAACTTGTGTAGTCGAATGATATGCATTGATTCTATAAATGAACTTAAACAATATTTAAGCATTCCTTGAATTTTATGAAGCTCATTTAGTTAATTCAGTACTATGAAATTCATATTAAGCATCACAAATTTGCAACTTCTACTTATTCCTGTTTCGTTTCATTTCAAATATTAAAAACTGACAAGAAGAAAATTTTCAACCCGAAATGGTTGTTTACTTTTTACTTCATTTACTATTACTTCATGCAGATTGATTATTTCCAAACGTATTTTTCATATAAGCACTAATTTTCATGACAGTTCGCTATTCAAAAATAAAAGTCATATCATGCAATTATGATTTAAATTTGGATCATTATTGATGAATTTAAATTTGGATCATTATATGACAGTATATTATGACTATGCAGTAATGGTAATTGTTTTAAATTTTTGTGCTAAAACCATGCAAATAAGGCCCTTGTCACAATTTTTTACATATTATGTTATCTGTTGGAATTCATAGTTCTGAATTTAATTTTTGGTCAAAAGTTTTTGAAATTTGAATTATCCCAGACTTTTGCTGCAACTTTTTAAAATTTTTCAAAAATTTATTTTCAATGCATTCAATTTAAAGTACTTATCTTTTAGAAGTTTTTTCACTTTTAAAGAAGTAAAAGTAACTTACTTGCTGCCGATCGAATGCGTAACGTGTTTCGTGACCATTACAAGCTCCTCTGTCTATGGATAATAAGCATAACTGCTCTGAAAAGACCCATTTTTGATTTCAAATAATGAATAAATAGATTCATGAAAAAGCAGAAAAAAAACCGCCAGTTAGCTACCCTCTAACAATATTAAGAAACTGTGTTAACAATAAAATTTCAAATGAAAATATGCACGAGGATTTACACTTAACTACGCATTGTTTCAATATCAAAAAATGTATATACGAGTATAAACGAATACGTAACGTGTGGAGCTTGTAATGGTCACGAAACACGTTACGCATTCGATCAAAAATTAATATACGAGTATAAATGCTTTATTCAAAAGTTCAGTAAATATTTGCCTATAAGATTTTTCTTTAATAAATGAAATTATTGCAAAACTTGTTAAGGAAGTAGTCAAATTATGGAAAAATATGCATGCATCATGCAGGGCAATTTCGTGACAAACGGGCGATTTAATTCTGCGACTTACAGTATTTCCAAAAGTAAAAACTTTGTTTCATTTCAAATTTCTATGAGATACTTGTAGTGCTGAGGGAAAATAGCAATGAAAAACAAACTAACAGTGATAAATTAACACAAATTTTGATTTTATTGTACATTTTAACGCTATAAAATTCAAATTTCAAAAGTGGAAGTAAAAACTGTAAAATTTGTTGGAACCAAATTACAAGTGAAAAGATGAAAGCTGAAAGTATGGCACACTGTACAACCCGTTGAAAGCTGAAAGAGCTGTACAAGACTGAAGCTAAATTTGTAACTAAATTAAAGTGCTCCAATTTCTGAAAAAAAAGACCAAATACCTACTTTTTTTGAATAAATCACACATTACTGATTTTGAAAATAATTAATTTATGAGTGAAAAATCAAATAATTCTTTCCACAGTTAAATTTCTTAACGTAATTTAAATGTGCCACTCATCAAACAACAGTTTTAAAATGATTTAAAAACTATAAAAGCAAGACATTTCGACAAATAATGCAGCAAAATGATTGAAATAGTAAATTAGGTACTTCAAATGAAATATTCATTACACTCATTATTTCAGCATTTTCAGAAAACCTGAAAAGCTAAAAATTAAATATAGCAACAAAATCCATAGCAAGGCTTCAGCAAATTGACTCCAACACATTCCACTGGCCTAAAATTAAAGTATTACATAACGTTGGATTCTTACTGCTGTGATCTATTTGATTACAATTGAAAAGAAATATTTCTTCATTGAAATGTTGCTCACTTGGGGTTTTTGCCAAAAATAGTAAGTGGATAGTTGTCAGGTCGTTCATAGATCAACGAATCGACTGGTGAGGTATCAGGTCTTTTGTAGATTCGAGAACCAAAAGGAAAAATATTAGGTAGTTGATGGATTGAAGGACGGATTGGAAAACTGTTGGGTCGCTGATGAATCAGAGAACTGACTGGTAGGCTGTTAGGCCGCTGATGAGTTAGGGAGTCAATTGGTAGAATATTGGGTCTTCGGTAAGTGGCCGTTGCGGTAGGATAACTGTTAGGTCGATACTGCGTAGCATTAGAAACTGAGGGAGTGATTGGTCGGCGCTGAGTCAGCAAATTGGCTGGAAGCAAAGTACTGGGTCGTTGATGCGTCGTCAACATATCAACTGAAAAAGTAACTTCATCTTATCTGCATGTTCTAAAAAAGGCATAAGTAAGCAGAAATATCGATCAAATTACGTAAAAACATGATCCCAGTAAGAAGCAAAAGTAACCTGATATAAATACAAACGCAACTGGTAATGAATACGAAGTCTTCACTTAAGAAGTTTACCTGTATGGCTTGAACAGCATACGGTTAATGCGAGAGTATGACCAATAGCTGGCTGACAAGTATAACCTTCAGGACACCTTTCGAACAAACTACAGTGCACAACTTTGCCCCTTGACATCAGTGGCCTTCCTGTTGTGCACACGTCTTCCTTGCCTAGGAACGAAAAAAATTAGCTCCAGCATAGCACATTGTGGAATCTTCAGAAAAAAATGTTAGCAAATTTATTTGCAAGTACTAACCTATACACGCATTTTCGCAATCACTTTTTGATAAGAAGTTATTCTCGTTGCCGCCTACTCCCGTGAAGTGAAATTTTCTGCACGTATCGCTGGGAAGATCATAATACCAACGCAAGTGACTTTCATCACCGATCCCCGAAAGCTTCCGTTGCAAACACGCGTAGCCTAAAACAACCTTTCAAATTATTAATTTGGAATATAAAAAATATTTGTAAGAGCTAAAGTCATGTAATGAAGAATATTAACATTTAAATGCTTCTTTAGATCGTGTAAGCACTATCCATTACTGAACATTTTCATATTTATTGACTGACCACATTACATAACAGCCCGCACCATCGCGATGCCATTAATGAGAATAAACCTTAAGTGCTTACATTGTAATATGAACGTAAATAAGATTTTCTGTAAAAGATGCCACTTAATATGATTATCATATTAAATGACTACTATTATAAACCGGCATCGTCTGTTTGCATTTCTCTAACTGCCATGAATTACAACCATCATTCTTGTACACAATCATTTATGCTCACTGGCTTTCAGTACTCAAAGAAAGCTGAACTGTACCTTGGCGTTTACAACAGAACGTAGATCGCGTGGAATGACCTATATGACAATAATAGTTCTGAGGACAGGTAACGTTTTCGCACCTTACTATTTGACCGTTTAAATGCAGTGGCTCTTTACCATCCCAACATTTGTATTCTCCTACAAATTGAAAACTGAGAAGTATTACAAAATAATTCAGATAAAAGTTAATTTGAAACGAGTAAAAACTGCAGTAAAAAATACCTGATAAATATTTTTCGCTGAAATAAGATCACATATATAGAATGAAGCTAGCTAGACTGTGTTTTAAGTTGCATAAGATATGACTTGATCTTATTGAAAGCTAATGGACCAGATTTTCACATACCAGGTTGACAACTTTGCTCGCATAGTTCTTTGGTGACAAAATTGTTTTCATTGCCTTTCCGACCACGATAAACGAAAGGTGAACAAATTTTTTTCTCAGAATTGAAATACCACCTCTGCAATTCATCCTGACCTTCCCCTTCGCTCATGTGTACCGCGCAAACGTTATCTGCGATCAGTTAATTCTTTGAGTAATTTTAACTTGAAAAACTGAATTTTTTTTCAGTAAAGTCATAAAAGTTATTTTTTTATATTTTAAAGTCATATCTTGTCAACTACTTCTTAACTTTGTCAACTGATAATGTAAAAAGTCTACAAACAATTAAAAATATTTAACATTTTCTATTTTCTGTAAACTGGAAAGTAAGTTTAACGTAAACTATTAATATTAAAGTGTGAGATCTACAAGATTTTCGATTAACAAATAAATGACACTTAGCTTATTTAACAAAATTTGAATATTTTATCATTTTTTTTAGGATTATTTTTTAGTTGGCAAAATTTGATGCTTTTACTTATAATTTTATTATTATTTAATGCATAGCTTTAAAAAAACAATTTTGATATGACTTTTTTGCACAACTAAAAATGGAAAATTTCACCTGCACGACTCGCGCAGCAGTAACTTTCTGGGTTTTTTCTGTTGCCGGTCAAACAAAAATAGCCCGCTCTACAAGGATTTACTTTAAGTGGGTTACAAGTTCTTGGGTTTCCTTTCTTGTCTCGAGCTACCCTTCCGATGCATACATTTTCGAACACTGAAAGAGAATCCCTGCCCTCTAAAATGACATTCTCATACAGTTTTTCTTTCATTTATGCAAATTTACTCTTTTCAAAAGCAACAGTGGTTTATTTCGAAGCTATTTGTTAATGCGAAAGTGCGTGAAAGGAACTTTTACAAGCATTCAACGAATATAGCTTTCATCTGCTTCACAAAAATGAAACTTTTTTGTTAGTAAGGTAAGTATGGTTACTCTGAGAAAATGGGAACGGAGGGTTTGAACTGCTAAGAACATTCGTCATTTGCAGTAAATAATAATGTTCCGAAAAAAATTTGTCGCATTTTTTAAACTTATTTTTTTGCACCTACAGAAAACAATGAGTTTAGACAATGATAATTTATACTTTGCTGCATAAGTGATATCTTATAAAGTATGAATAATTATAAATGCATTAGTTGGCTAATTTTAGCTTATTTTGAATCAAAATAAAGATGCTTACTGTAGCGTGAGATTTTTTGTGAAATGAAATTCGCCGCTAAAATAATTTTTTAAAGTATGATAACTTACCTGGACAGGTCCTCGCACAATCTGCCTGAGATTCGAAATTATTTTGGTTTCCTCGTTTTCCGTTGTATTGAAATGGCAAGCATTCCCGATCATCTGGATTATAGTACCATCGAGATAAACCCGCATTGCCAGTACCTGGTGAAAGTGGTACCGAACAAGGATTTGTTGCTAAAAGCAAAACTTAATTCACAACAATTACTCATTCTTTTTTAACGTCCGTACTTTATCGTTGAACTACAATTGCGAGCCCCATAAACGCGTATTTAATACCTTTCAGATCAAATTCAGTAATTTTACTTTGTTTTGCTTTTTATGGATTAAAAAAATCGTTATTTTAAAGCAAGTAAGAGAAATAAATGAACTTATTGGATTAAATGCCCACCTCCAGGACAGCAAACAGTTGTTTGTGGAGTAGCACCAATATGACACCAGAAATTTACAGGACACATTTCTTTGTTAGTTGATGAACAAAATAGCACCTGCCCAGTAGCCGTGCTTGCTGGTTGCCCAATGCATGGATTATCCAATGGATGACACCGTAATTGGCAAGCTTCCTGCAGCACACAATAAATGTTGAATCAAAAAAAATTCCATCAGACAGTTTTTTTTACTTACCAAATTCAATTTCTTTCTTAGAAAATAATACTTCGGCGATGCATTGAATGCTTAGTCATTTTTTTGATATCTGTGAAATTATTGCATAATATTTTATATTCTTAGGAACATCAGAGATTTCTTTTTTTCAGCACAAACTTCAGAATTTCAGCAAAATAAACAAATACCTTAGACAAAAAATTATTTTGGTTCCCTTTCATGCCGCCGTAAGTGAACATTTTACACGTTTGACTTATTCTATCATAATAATAACGTTCTAATTGATCAGTGCCTTCACCTGTGATTACGGGTAAATTACAAGGGTCACTGACAGCTGAAATTCATTAAAAGCATTATTATGGTCATTACCATTATGATTATTATTTTATTATTATTATCATTATTAGTATTGTTGCAGAGTACTCTTTTACATTCGTGAAAAAATTCAAAAACTATTTGCCAGTTATGTAGTTGAGCTAATTAATGACTTATAAATCACGATATTACAGACTTGTTTCCAATTAGTCTTTCGAAAAATGGTTTTCAAACAAAATTTCACCTCCTGGACAACAAACAGTAGTCAAGGGGCTAACACCAGGATTGCACCAATAGCCACTTGGACAACTATGCATTTGTGTGGTGACCTCGCAGATTTGGTAAGTACCATTTAAATTGGTTAGTGGTTGACCGAAAATATTGAAAAATATCTATACGTGAAAATTACGATTGCTAATCTAAATTGTTATTCTTTTCTTATGATGTAAATTAAATGTAAGAAATTCGAAATGGAAAACTCATATGAAAGAGAGTAATAATCATGCATTTTACCTCTCAGTTCCACTACTTATGAATGAGATTGATCTAAGTTCTGAGTTATGTATACATAAGTAAAGGGTGAATCTTCCCTACCATTAGCGCAAGGATTTATTTGGCAAGCCATTTCACAGCTTTCTTTGCTTAAGTAATTATTAGCATTGCCATGCAAGCCTCGGTAAATGAATATTTCACATATTCCTTTCTGCGGATTGTAAAACCATCGTTGCAATGATCCATTTCCAGTACCAACTACCTTTGGTAGTTCACAACGGTTTCCTTGATCTAGAACTCTGCTATCACTTTTCATCGAATTTCCAATAAAAAATTCATTGAAGCAAGCAAGCTTTTGAAGAAAATACTGAATACTCATACAGAAACTGTTATCAAAATTTTGTTGACCAAAAAAAATCTTTAAAGAGATATAAACTTAATTTTACCTAATGGACAACAAATCGTTGTTTCAGGTGTCAATCCATAATGACAATAACTACCAGATGTACACTCCTGAGAAGGAGAACAAGATTGCGCCGGTAATGCAATCGGCCGATTACATGGATTAATAAAAACTGAAAAAATAAACTCGAAATGGAGTAAATTTCATGTATTTTTTTGAAAAAAAAGTACGGACCTGGGCAAGTTGCTTCGCAATCAGCTTTGGTAAGAAAGTTATTTTGGTTTCCTTTTCTACCATTGTACTGAAATGTCTTACACGCCATCGTGGCTGGTTCGTAGTACCATCTAGTCGCTGGTGGTTCAGCAGCTCCAAGAACACCTAATGATTTTGGCAATTGACATACTTCAAGTTTAGTTTCTTTTCCGGGACAGCATTGATATTCGCTTGGTACCAAACCTAGATGGCACCAATAATTGGGTCCACAGTTCATCTCCTCGAAAGTGCAACTTTGTGGCTGATTAGTTATTGAATTAATCAAGGGATCACCTTCTGGACAGACATTTACGTATGCTGAAATAAATTTCCAAACTGAATCAATTTCTGCTACAACAAACAATTATTTAAAGTGTTCTAAAGGAAATGAGAAATAAAATAAATTAAAGCCCAGAAAAAATATTATGAAAGCTGAAAGATGTTTAATTAAATTGAGAAAGTAATTTTATCGAACACTATGTGTTTGGTTTGAAAGTTTATTACTCACAAAAATGATTGGCGAATTGCAGGGCAAACTTAGTTTGAAGATTAATGGAACCAAAGATGGTACCTGGACAAGCAAGCTGGCACTGTTGTTGGCTTAGGAAATTGTTCTGGTTACCTTTCAAACCGTGATAAATGAACGGTAAGCATTGTCGACTGTTTACATCGTAATACCATCTTTTTAAACTTGCAGATCCAGTTCCCGATACCATCGGTTGCGAGCAAATTGCATAGCCACTTACTATATGAATAATTATAAATCTAGTTACAGATATTTCGCCAAACATTCACTACCAAACTTCAGTAATAACCAAATACGAGAATTAAAATAAATTTATTGCAAGTTAGACAAAATACGCGAATAGTAATAACTTGATAGTGATAAATTTTTCTTGAAACAGCAAACAAATATTGTATTTTAATAAATTTGACTGAATGTAATGTGAATGAAGTTTGGTTATTACCTTTGCCAGGACAGCAAACGTTTGATTCTGGTCCACTGCCAATGTGGCACCAGAAATCAACGTTGCATTCGCTCTGGGAATTACACATTTGAGGACGATTGTTCACTCCCATTTGAGGACTTCCTGTTGCACAGGGATTTACGAATACTGAAATTTCGCCTAAATTTATTACAGTAGAACTTTGCTTTTTTGATTTTTTTCCAAGTTGATAAACACAAATCTTTTGGTTTTGGAAACTTCAAATACCTCTACGTAGTTTTACATTTCTGTTAGCACAAAATAGATTTTGCGTGAAAAAAGAAACTACTTATGCAAACTTTTTAATTTGATATTTCAAAGTAGTCAGGTTTTGTTACAAAGTTTCTTAAGATTTTATTAATTTTCAATTGATCTACCTGCAACAATGTGAACTTTTGAAAAAAGCGCAGAATATATATTTCTCTCTAATCAATTCGGTACACACATTTTTTTTAATTAAAAAAATTGATAACCAGGACAAGTTTGTTCACACTGGTGTTCTGTGATGAAGTTGTTCTGATTGCCCCGTAAACCACCATAGTTGAACTGATTGCATTTCTGAGTTACGGTATTAAAGTACCATCGTTGAAGATTTGCCGATCCTTCTCCGATTGAAACTGGCAACTCACATATGTCCAGTACTTCAAGTATGAGAAATTAGGAGTAAAAAGTTATTAACAGCCAACGACTTTCATGTACCATTCATGATGTGGCTTCCATACAATTAGAAGTGTGAATAAATTAACTATCATATTTTTTAAAGTAATCGCTATAGGAGGATATGTTAGAATCACGTCTACGTGCGTGTTGCATTTATTAAAGAAAAATTTTTTCAAAAAATAAACTTTCTTAAGTTTAATTTTTTTTAAAAAAAATCCTGAAACAGCATACAAAAACCAACGAGGGATAGAAATGAGAAGTATGCAAAACACAGTAAAAATTAACATTTTAGGAAATCAACCTCTTCCGGGACAGCAAACTGTTGTCTTCGAATCAGCCCCAATGTGACACCAAAATGCTGGACTACATGAATTGAATGAAATGCTACACGTCATTATATTTCCGTGCTCATCCACTTCTGGATCCCCGGATACACAAGGATTTACAAACCCTGAATTTATTACATGTAAGAACGGTACATAGCAGAACTGTTCAACTTTTGTTTTAAGCAGATAAAACCAAAAACTAAGAAGAAATTTCTTGCAAAATGTATGCAGAAAATTTAATAAAATATATTTATTTTAAGAGGACTATAAAGGTTTTGAATGGTTATGTATTTTTTTAATTTTCATCAAAAAATTTCAACTTTTGAAATGCTGAATGGCTGAGTCTATTTACTTTAGTTAATTCGAAAAATTTTGTTTGAGGGATATCTGGTTATTTCCATCAAAATAAAAATATATATATATATATATATATGTATGTTAAGCAAAAAACGCACATTCCGAAGTACCTAACAAAAATTATTTCCCATAGGAACTTTTCAAGAAGTTTTGCAAAACGAAAATGTGAAAGATGGATTTTTTTGAAGGAGATATGTACCTGGACAGACTTTTTTGCATCCTTGGTACGTAAGAAAGTTATTTTGATTACCGAACATTCCACCATAACTAAATGGTATGCAGGTTTGAGTGGATGGATTGAAATACCATCGCTGCAAGTTAGCATTGCCAAAACCAACTGATAACGGTAGTTGGCAAATAGCTGAACCTTCCACTGTAATATAAAATACTTGACAAGTTATGGGTGATTTGCATTTAGGAAAATTTGATTATATAGTAATTCTATATATTTTTTATTCGTAAATTTTTAATACATTCAGTACCATTTTATCCCTTACAAACTCATAAAAAAATTTTTTAGTTTTGATAAATAAGCACTTAATTTTACTAAAATGTAATTTGAAAACATGAATATAGCTAACGATTACACCAACTGTGCAATAATTTCGCAAAATGAAAAAGTTGTGACCTCTTCCTGGGCAACACACCGTGGTTTCGGGTTCTGCACCAATGTGACACCAATAAGTTGGACCACAGATATTATAGCTTGAGCTGCAACTCAGTGGACGTTTGTTTGACGTTTGCTGTGGTGCACCTAGTGCACACGGATTCTTGGATACTGCAAATTTTCATAAGGATTATTTTTGATAGTTTATTGGATTTTATTTATTAATTTCTCAAGGGTCTATCAATTCATGACTAATTTCAGATTAGATTTATGTCTATATTTGATGTTTTTAATCAAATCTAACGGATAATAATCATTAAATAAAAAGTTGTAAAGATTAAAAACCATGACAATAGCCACAATTATGAATGAAAAATTAATTTTGGACCCTGAGTTTATACTTGAAATTTGGCTTTATTTTGGGAGCAAATATTAGAAAGTGAGTTTTGTTTGCCCTTGGTCCACATTACTATTATACAGTTAGGTTCTGACCTTCAACCTCTGTTTAATTTGAAGAATCCTTCAAAGACTAACTTCAGTTTTTGGTTTTAGATGCGTCTTTTGACAAAATCACAAGTATGTTTGCAAATTTTTTACTATCACAACTCCTTATTTCAAGAGATATCACTTAACCATAGCAAGCTTTCTCGCAACTTTCTTCGCTTAGAAAGTTATTCTGAGTTCCTTTCAATCCTCCATAAACGAAATGAATGCAGCGTTGACTTGCACCATTCCAGTACCAACGCTGCAGCTGGTAACTTCCTTCTCCACGATCTACCGGTTGTTCGCAAGCATTGCCTCCTGCAATTTAATACTAAGAACAAAAATAAAAATGCAGATTGTTTAAAAACATTAATGGTGACATTAGTTGTTCCAGTAAATTGTACATAAAAGTTAACCAAGTTTTGGGCAACAAACAGTTGTTTGCAGCATAGCACCAAAATGACAGAAGTATCCTGAAGGACAACTTGTTGAGCTTTTCGAAGAACAATGCACGATGTCATTTTGACTTCGGTAGGGCTCTCCAAGAGCGCACGGATTCACTAAAATTCATTATAAGGTTTTAAAAGAACTTATCAATATTCCGTAATGAGAATATTATATATTTTTATATGACAACTCAGTACTTGAAAACGCTATGGAATAGAGTTGTGGGCTTTAACATTTTAAAGTATAAGATGAATAATAAGTAACAAGAAAGTGAAGGTGAAGTAACTCACCAAAACAAGTTGACTGACATTCAGATGGGCTTAAGAAATTATTTTCGTTGCCTTGTAAGCCTTTATAGATGAATGGTTGGCAGTATTGTGAAGTTATATTGAAGTACCAACGTTGTAGATGTGCATTACCTAAGCCTGGAACCAGTACCTGACCACACTGATTTCCATTTGCTGAAATTATAAAGGGTATTAAGACTCAAAGAGTAGCAGTCTCCATTGTAAGTTGTCTAAAAAATTTGATACTAATATCAATAAAATATGACAGTTTAGTCTTAATAAATTTCTAATTCGAAGTAAGAATAAAACTGACCATTTACCTAAAAACACTTATCTTACGTACTATATTTATTTTACCATATACAACCATTATTTATTTGCATAGCAATAAGAATTCACAACGTGTTAACTTATTTGTTTTTTAAATGAGATAGCATTGAATTATTTGTGACACAAAAAGTATGATTAAGTTTACGTGATCGGTTGCAGCATACGGTAGTTTCTTGGAACTGTCCAATATGACAGAATTGATTGACAGTACAAGTATTTCCACCATAACAAGGCACTGCAGGTATGGAACTACCAAAAGCACATGGATTTGGTTTCTCTGAAATACATCAAAATGAGAGATGTGGAAAAATTTGTAAATATGATGTTACAGTTAATAAAGAAGTGATAACTTTAATGAAGCATTTTTTATATTTAATTGAGGGATTCTAGCAGATTAAGCTTACCATGCACAACAATCATCTACATTGGAGTGCTTAAATTAAAAAACAGATTTAGTAAAACACAAAATTAATAATTTTTCAGCACAATTACTACATGTACGTTGCAATCTTCAGGAATTATCAAATAGATAAAAAGTAAATGCGCATAAAATTTTTATATATACTTAATAAATCTCAACAAAACAATGCATTTCATTAACAAGACTTTTCCTCAACTTTTGCGCAGCGCAGCACTTACTCTGCGCTAAAATTTTTGCGTATTAAATATATGAGAAAAGTGTGCTAGAAAAAACATTTATTTGCTCATGCAGACAGCTCACGTATGGGTCATTATTTATTTGCACCTGGACACTGCTGCTGACATTCTTGTAAAGATTGAAAATTGTTTCGGTTTCCGCTATTACCATGATAATTAAACTGTTCACACGTTTTGGTGGATTTGTTAAAATAATACCGACGTATCGACACGTCACCATAACCTTGCTCTAAATTTTGCTGGCATGGATCCACTGCAATTAATTTATTTCTTTGTGCGGACTTATAGTGACTGATTTTATATCATTAGAATTTAGGATAATAGCTAACGTACGTATTTTTACTTGTTGAGAAATAATTATGACAGAACAGATATCCCACGACTTTTACTAGATGTTTTGCAAGAACCTATCATTTGTGATTCATTAGGCATCTGTGCATGCCTTAATTAAGTAGCTGCAATAAACATGAAATTTGGAAAAATTTGGAAGAATATATTTAGATAACAGCATTGTAAAAACCTTCGCATGATCGTTGACAACTGTGAATGCTAGGAAAATTATTTGCATTTGCGCAACAACCGGACCAGTAGAACAATTCACATCTCATTCGGGCTGCATTATAGTACCATCGAAGAATTCTATATGGACCGTTGCCTATCTGCTGAGGTAAACTACATACATTAGTACCTAAAATAATTTGATCAATTTGTATAGAAAACCGGAAAGCTGAAATTCAAATAGAATTTTTAAAGGAATAATCACAAAAATTTATGATCCAAAAAAAGATTACTTCGAGCTTGACTGCTAGGATCGAATGAGTATGAGTATCTCGAAGATATCCCAATACTTCGTGGTTTTATTCTTCTGTATCGCAGATGAGGATTCTCAGTAATTAAGGAGAAATTGCAATTTCGG
Organism: Thelazia callipaeda; assembly: GCA_900618365.1. Lineage (NCBI taxonomy): Eukaryota > Metazoa > Nematoda > Chromadorea > Rhabditida > Thelaziidae > Thelazia > Thelazia callipaeda. Next base: position 33,086 of record UYYF01004784.1, read on the forward strand.
ACCTCAAAAATATTTTTTGATTGTAAAATGCAATTATTTTTTGGATTGAAAGCAGAAGTTGTCACAAAAATAACTAACATTTTTCGGAGCATTTAAGGTGGATTCTAGATTAAGAGCATTTAACTCCAAGTGACTGCACGCAGTTTGTGATACAATGTAAGCAGTGATGAGTAATAAGGGTAGAATTTGCAGTACAAACATTATAATCTAGTCATTCGTTGAATAAACCAATTTTGCGCTCGTAGTATTGGAATTTTGCGCTTCCTAATAAAGAATCTCAAGCATGTTTGTGGATTCAAATGTTCAGACAAAAAATTCTGATAAATGAAAAAAGTAAGAAACACACAAACATTAAGATTAAATTTTATGCAAAAATTTTAATCACTTATAGTACTTTCTAGCTTCGCAGTGGCAACTAAAATAGTATCATGCATAGATAGAATAATCACTTGTAGAAACTTTATCCAGCATTCTTTGATATTTTTAACATAAATCAAACTTTACTGAAATTTTGGTAACAACTAGCCCCAACTTAGAGCAATTCATGGCAACTATTCAGTTGGATTATTAAATCTTTTTTTTCTCAATATACAACAA
>UYYF01004785.1:4804-33601 GCA_900618365.1 Thelazia callipaeda
ATGCATCACTGATCAAGCAAAAGGTGACCAATATTATTCAAAGTTGAAAATTTTAGGTTTTTTGTCTTAGCAATGTAAACCTCTAAGAAATACTTTCATTTGATGTCAACATACAGCAATTTTAATTTTTTTTACTGATTTTTATCATAAAATTTCATGAAATTACTACATTGACTTTTGCGGTCATATCATGACCTCATGTCGACCATTACTATATTATGTTTCCACTAAAAAAAGCGTTTTGTAAAAAATTATCTAAAATCTTTTAATCATCAACAAAATAACAGAAAACTTGGAAGCATTAACTTCTAAATACTTATAAGTTAATAAAACTTTTAAGCGCTGAAATTTCAAATTTGTAGTCATGAACCTGCCTTATTTGCATGGAGCCTCAAGCATTTTGAATCTTTTGTCAGCAATGATAAGTTTTAACATTTAAGATCAAAGGTTGCATGCAAATGCACTAGCACAACAAGGATGATATTAAATATTATTGTTAGAATTAAATATTTAAAATATTATTACTCTATTGTCCTTACGAAAAAGCTATCTTATATCACTAAATATTCTATTGCTAGCGCTAGAAAGAGTAAACTTTGGTTTCAGTCAAATCTCATTCTAGAAATAAACATCGGTACTTAAATTCAAGTAAGTTAATGCTGTAAGCATTTTCAAAACTTTTAGTCTTTAAAAATACAAAATGCAAAAAAGGAAAAAAGCCGAATATTAAACCGAAAAAGAATATTCTGGCATAGCTTAGCAGTATAATTCGGTTCAAACTATGCGAAATTAATATAAAAAAATATTTCACCAAGGAACTTTTGAATTTAAATTAAACTAGAATTTAAGATCAAAAATAGATCAAAAATTAAATAAAGTTATTTTTACTTAAAAGAAAACTTGGCTATTATGGCTTATTAAGTATATATTTTCTATAAAAATAACTTGCAGAAATAATTTTTTACTGAAGTTATTTTATCCAACTTTTTTGTGAACAAATTTTTGGCAAAAAATTGAGTCACTGGCAAAGTAACAAATTAAAAAAATTAGCTTTACAATAAATTTATATTCTATAATATTTGTCGACAAACTATCAATATTGAAAATTTAATACGCTATGATGTTTGGTAAATTGACAATTATTCCAACCATATAAACATTGAAATTTATATTTTATTGACTTTAAGAATAAAAAATAAGTATTAAATCACACTTTAAAGCCATCACCAATCATTTATTTCGGCATGAACATATTACATGAAAGCATTAAGTCTTTTACATATGAAACAGGCTTATCATCATCTAATATCACAATTAAAAATCTATTGTCTACATTCCAAAAGAAAACACGTAGTAATTAGATACTTGCTCAAATTATCTTGGAAGCATTGAAAATGAAGCAATATGACACATATTGTTTCTGTTTCGTGCTATAAAGGCATATCCATTCATTCCCCATCTAGTTCCCCAACTGAAAATTTAATTTAATTCAAACTATTCCAAAAATTCAAAGAATATTTCAATTGCAAATAAAATTTTGTAAATGAAATCATTGTAAGCAGTCATTTATTGACCTTTTTAGCAAATAAATATTTAACTAATTGTTTACATCAGTTATAATTATTTGAAAAGTTGTGTAAAAAAATAAATCGACCTGTTTTTGATAATCCAGTAATCACCGTATCTGCGATCAGTACCGTAACCAACGACCAGTACTGCGTGATTTGGATAACCACAGTAGCGATCGGCATAAATTCCTGAAGAACTGTACAGTGCCTCTGTGTGAGTGAAAAGGTGAACTACTATTATTTCGAATTACGTATGATTAAAAATTAGTCACTTCAATAAAGTCAGTAAATTAAATCTATGATAAATGCAATTTCAATTACTTTAGTATTAGTGATCTATTTGGCCTACATACAAACCATAAAAATGATATTTGTTCTTTTTTGTAGTTTTCTATCTATATTTTTTATGATGTCTGTTTTACTGTCTGTATTTCGTGATTCAGCGATAAAATTTATTAGTATTCTATTTTAAGCTAAAATGGCAACGAAATATTTGTAAAAATATGAAATTCGAATTGTAAAAGATTAGTTATATTTTATTACATGATCAAAAATAAAAAAACTTTAAATACTCTGATTCTGAGTTAATGTAATTCGTAGTTGCCAAGTGATAAAATGTTAAAAATGCTTAGGAAGATTAGAAATGCATGATTAATAAGTTCTTGAAGATAGATTCAGTACCTGAGCGGTAGAATCTGAAACTCCACCTGCTCGCTGCAATAGCAGCAACAACAGGTCCTGTTTTGGCTACAGCGTGCTTCAAAGCTAACTCGTCACCATAGTTAACTTGATAGAATCCCTCGTCAGTTGCCTCAACGCTGTTCCGTCTCCAACGGCAATAATTCTGTGTATAGTATTCATACGGATAATTACCATTTGATAAAACTCCATATGTTCTTGCATATGTAAATATCTGAAAATGAAAGCACTTGGCAAGAATCACTTTGTATTTTATTTTAACATTTTGTACTATTTTTACTTAATCATAAAAAGTTTTTCCACGATTTTGAATACACTTTTTTTAATCAACAGAGTATTAAAAGTTTATGTGAGTCAGAAATTGGCTTAAAATTTTTTAATTGTTTAATTATCATTACTACACTTTTTAAATATATAAATAATATGCTAAAGTAAAATAATTTGATGTTATTCTTAACAATTATGTTACGTACGTGTAGGGTAGTGCTCGAAAAATACATTTACTTATTTTTTGAATTTTACGGCTGTTAAAAATTGTAGAGGTCATGAAAATACCAACATGTTGTGGTAATAAAAACTTCTGTAATATAACTGAAGTATTTTGGCAAAACTTTAATTACCGTAGCCGTGAAACCACCTCTGCAACCTTTGTTCCCGAGATAATTCGTACAATCAATAATATTTTGAGGAGATAAATCAATTAATCTTCCTGTTTTAAGCCTATGATATGATTCTAGTGCTCCCAAAGCAGCAAATGCATAGCAGCTACCACAATCCCCCTTTAAGATATTAAAAATTTGCTGATTATTACAAATTATTTAAGATTACTTTTTTAAAAAGTAACAATTTTTTTTATTTTTTCATCGACGTCATTTTAAAAGTAAGTGTCGTAATAAGATTTGTTACCATACATAAAATCTTACTTGATTTTTAACTGATGTAACAATATTATGCCTCCGCCAATCAACATAATTTGGTAATTGATCATATCGGTTATACTGATAATAGTATGGATAAGCTTGTCGGGTGCTTCTATTCCGTGGATGTTCAACATGATTAAGTATTTTCATACCACTCATTCTCAAGTATTCCTCATCAGTCTATGATTTAAATATAATAACAAAGCTTCAATTTTACTAAAAAAATAATGTGGCTTATATTGACATAGTTTGAAAAATGAAATATTTAAATTATTTTAATCAAATATCGAATATTTGTTATTTTTATCAGCAAATTATTCAAATTCCTGTTGACGAAATTAAAAAATTTTCTGAAATTTTTAATTATAGTTTGCTAACCAAATCGGCGAGATCGTTTAACTTTGTCAAATATGAAATATTTCCTTGCCTATACAATTTATTTTTTTCTGCCACACGAATACTATTACTTTCAAATATTGCCATTCGAAATTTATTTTCATTTTTATCGTATTGTTTGCCTGTAAAAGCATTACGTTATTCTTTTGCTTATTATATCTAAAATAATTACAAAAATATTACCAAGTTTTTTAAGGTAATTGTTCCAGTTCATTTCCAATTGCTTTAAAATTTTCAGCCCTCTATTTTTCGTGTAATCATCCCCTAACTTTTGCAAAAATTTTTGTAAAATTGAGCGTCTTTTGCTGAAAAAAAAAGAGTTTTATTGAATACAAATAAAGTATAATAGAATTTATAGTTTAAGAATATTAAACTACTTGAATCAGCTACTAATTTCGAGTTGAATTTTTACATCAAACTTTTTTGTCAAAATTTGGCATGTAAAACATTTACTGTTTGACAAAAGTTGAGTTTAGTACTTGACTTCAGAATTCAAAAAATAAATATTAGATCATTTCTTTATTATTTAAAAACTTTTGTTATGGAACTCAAGTAATTATTTATTAATTAGCTGCAGCTTTTTAGTTTGATTAACTTTGTTGAAGATTCATTCAATTCTTCAATCTGTCTCATAATTTAACTAAGCGAACTCTGCATACAGTCATCAAAAATGTTTCCATGGAAAAAATACTGATTGATCTAATTTGTAATGAATTTTTTGGAAATTAATTAGTTCCTCATTAATCTGCACAATAGTAACTTTAGCTGCGTTCTCACAATGAAAAGCTATAAATTGAAGGGAATGACTTGCATGAATTCAACAAATTAAAAACACTATTCATATTTGAAATTCTTTTCAAATATAGCTCAGAGATCTATTTAAAATTGGTTTAACTTTCCATTTTAGATTTTCAAATTAATAGGTAATAAAACTAGAAAAAAGCTATTGATGATCGAAGTAATCAAATCTTATCATAACATTTAGATTTGAGCTAAACCAATTAGATTTAGTCAGCTAGAATTCCAGGTCAACATCATACTCACCCTTGTTGTTCTGAAACAAAATTTATTATTTTATCACTTCAAAATAAAATTTTTAAAATTCTCTGACATTTTGTTTACTTTTTTGTAATGGTTTTTAATACAAAATATCGTTTGAATTATTTTCAAATGAAAACTAAAAACTCAGTTCAAACAAAACTAACCGTTGTATTTTTGCGAGGCGTTTATGAAGTTGTTTTTAAGCTTCTCAATATCCCCTGCCTTATAATTTTCTACAAAATCAGCCAAAACTGTCGCCATCTCTTGCAGTTCTCTACAAACCAACTTAAAACATTAATCTGTTAATAGCCATTGTTTCAAAGAAAATTTTGATATTTCATTTGATTTGTGTAGAAAAAAATTCTTATAACACTCAGTTATTAACAGCCTTACTTCTGATAAAATTTTCTCAAATTGATCTAATTTATATATTTTAATAGAAAAAATAGAAATTGCAATGAAGGAATTTTTCAATTATTTTTCACTATAATGAATTAGTAAAATGAAAAAATGTATTTTTTAAAATTTATTTTGACTATTATCCATTTTGTAAAAATCAGTAGATTTCACGTTAAAATCTTCAAAGATTTTCACTGATCTCATCATATAAGTTTTTGGCGAGCTTTTATAGTATGTTGCAATCATTATTGTTGTAAAATTTATCCGTTTTTAAAAATTTTCTGAAAAATAATATTTGTTATGAATTCTCATCGCCACTCATTGATGTCTACAATATAATATTTTTGCAACAACACATAATTGAAGAAGTTTTTGATTCAAAAACGAATCTTAAATTATGAATATTTTTTTTGATGTCCTAGAATAATTCACTTGTAAATTGTAACTGATGGTAAGTATATCATCTGAAATGTTATTTGAATTGATAAATTATGATTAAATTGTATAATAAGTCAAAATATTTCTAAGCAATTCATATCATAAATAAATCTCTTTCTTATTATGTTATTCTCTTTTTCTACTTGATAATAGTGAAGTTTTCAATAACTTATTGATGTATTTTTATTTGCACAATTGTTTTAAACACTGTAACAGTGATTATAAATAAATTTAATGCTTTCTGAAACTTTTATTGATTTAATCAAACAAAAATTCTTTTGGAATTAAAGATAAACATTTGGCAGTAAATTGTAAAATGAAAGTTGTTATAGATTTCAAAATGTGATGTGGTAGTATTTTTGAGGTTACATTCGTAGTCAGTTAAATAATAATTCTTATGGGCAAAATTCATTTACTGTATGAAATGTATTAAAATAATATATTTAATTCAGAAGTATTTACCGAGATAAAATCTATATGAAACATTTTGTTCGGAAAAGATATAAACTAACTTTTTACGAATGGCAAGACTGAGATGGATAAATAGGATGAAAGTAAACGTTAGTAAATTTTTAATCCAAGGCATATCCACGTGAACAACGAAACTAATTACTGTCATTGCCTGTGGCTTAAGTATGATGAAGGATGTGTTAGTACAGCTTTCTTCAAAGTTCAAAAGCAGTTGTTGACGATTTTATTTCAGTTTTTTGAACTTTTCTATTCAAGCAGTTATTTATTTAAAAGCAAAAACTTCAAAACATCACAGAAATTTACCGTTAAAGTAAATTAGCGCAGTTCAAGAATGCTTCACGCGATGACGTTTATTTGTTTTCATACAAAAGTAAACTTATCATCGTCTCTTTTCAAATAATTCTATATTTTTCAAATTAATAATACAAAATTAAAATAAAATGCAAAACTGGAAAAGAGGACTGACAAGTGAGACTGTTTTCATATCACTCATCAATTCAGTGGTACTCAAATACATCAGCAATACATAACTATTTAATTATCACAGTCTTATTTTTTTTGTTAAGTTTTGCTTTGCTCTGGTAGCACTTACTTGTACACTTATTATACATGCATAGACAAGTGTTAATTTTATTTTTTACAAGAAATAAGAAGTTAATTATATTTATATTAAAGGTTACTTTGAGCAAAAATAATGATCAGATTCAGAAAAATATCTGAATTTGCTTTAAACAGACTGAAAATTTAATAAATTTGTAATTGGCAACAATAAGTTTGTGTCAGTACTTTTATAAAAGTACTGCAAGAAATATTTATCATGGACAGATTATTTTAGAAATGGTTTATATAAGAATTTTATAATTATAATTTTTGTTTCTTACTTAAGTAATTATGATTGCTTAATTACCCCTCTTGTTGCTATTGAAAGTTTGTGTTTTTAGCTTTTTTCCATTAACTAATAAATCCATAATAAATACCGGTAACAGAATACTATTTTTAAAATTTATCATAGAATAAGATAGACTTGATTTGAGCACTCAGCTAGTAACTTAATCGCGTTGTCCGTATAAATAACAGTATAATATAATATAGAAAAAATTTTATGGCTATTAATGAACAGACGTGATAACTTTTCGGAATTTTTTGGAATTTTATAAAAAATTATATTAGATAGATGCTCAAAAAAAAAAAAAAAATTAATTTATAATTTAAAGAACGATCGAATAAATTTAATTATATTTACTGGATTTGTTTTTTAGTATTTAACAAACTTTCAAAAATATTACAAGCAGAGAGCATTTAAAAAAATTCTTCTCCAAGCTATTTCATGAAAAATACTGAAATTAAACAATTATTTACTTTGACACTGTCAACTTTGCGATTGATTAAGTTGAGATTAAAAATGATTTGAGCTAATTTATTGATGAAGACCGCTAAGGTTACTTTTAACAATTATTTGAAATATTGTTGTAGTTATTGAGATAATCTAATATTAAGTGAGAGTAAACAATGATAATGATTACTTCTGATTCCATTACTATACAGCATTTATGACTTTTCTAACATTCTGTTCTGTACAATTCTATTATTGCAGTCTAAGATTAAACAGACAATTTATTCTTTGCTAAGATAATAATTACCTTAAATCCAAATTGAGCATCACTTCATCCACCGCCACCTGCTACGGCTAATCCCTAATTTCTTTTGCGCCTTAACGTTCGTTGCAAGTGTCAGAGGATTTTCTGTCGCTGGTAACACGTGAAGTATGCGAATTGCTCTATTGCTAATCATATTTCAGCTAAATTTCGAAAAACAAAAAAAAAAACTTGTTAAAATTCACTATTTTGCTCGTCTCAGGCAATCATTTCTTAATCCTCGCGCAATTATTGCTGAGGTAATCGTTTTTTGGTACTGAGCGGGGGAGATGCTTATCTTTCCTCCTCCATAAATGCACCTGTTGACTTCTCTGATCGGTCATCTGTAATGCAAATCAACCAAATGAATTAAAAAACAAACTATCTATGAAATTTGCACTAATTTATTCATCAGATAAATTATTAAACGTATTCTATGTGCTTATTGACCTTTTAAAATGTTTAATATTTTCTCTATGTATTATATTACTGTATTGTATTTCGGTGTTCTTTTGAATTCAATATTGTGATTACTCAGCTGAAAATTATCATTTCAAAGTATTAAAAATTTACATAATCCTTTCTTGCCCATATTTAATATATTATGATGTTTTTGCATACAATCAAAATTTTCAAAAAACCACTTTCAGTTAACATAATTAAAATTCCGAAACCTCTTTAGAAATTGCTACAAAAAATTATTCTGATAAAATTTTGATGTAATCGTTTTCTCAGGTAATTAATAAATCGCTCCAATTTTTTTAAAATGAAAATGCGACTTAAAATATTTGTTAAGTCAATTTTTTGAATTATGAAAATTTGTCAACTTTACCGTAATTTAACAAATTTCTTATGGCAAAGTATATGCTGATTCGTGCAAAATTTACCACAAACTAAAAATACTTGATGACTCATTAAATATATCATTATAGATATTCGAATGCTCAAATTTTTACGGGATGCAAATGTCCCTGGCTACGTTTTCATGTCTTATTTAGCTAATAATTCAAAATATTCATCAACAAGGAGGATAATAATTACAGACAAACATCATCACTAAATTTTAGATCTATTCACCTTTTCTGTTTCAGTGTGAGAAAGAAAAAAATACAATGACTGATAAAATTCATAAGCAAGAAAATTTTCCATAATTTTCATATATATATGTGTACATTTGTTACTGTAATTGATCAAATCATCAGAATCTGCCAAAAAGCCAGCAAGTGTGATCAAGAAAATATAAAATTGATGATAATAAAACTATTTATAATATTTAGCACTGTAACTCAATCAGGAAGAGGAAGAGGAAGAGGAACAGGAACAGGAACAGCATCAGTAAATTTTTAGGAACAAAAAAATAGTTGAAATGGATGCATATTATTTATTTCAGAAAAACAACATAATCAAAATGAACAGAACAATCACCAAGACTTAAACTAATAAGCGAAAAATTAGCAATCTGAGCTGATCTTTTTATTCGACTGATTAGTAAAGTCTAAAACGATCAGCTAAATCATTTTTATCGCAAATGCCTGTATTAAAAAATTTGACTTTTATGTAACTGATTTTAGGTAAAAAATAACTTACATAATAAAACAATCATTCTTATTTAAAACTGGAAATTATAATTTTTTAATTTTTGGTACGAGCACTTAATTTTCAATGAGATTGAACCATTTTCATTGAATTTTATATCAATTAATGAGGCAAAATTTTTATTGGGACGCGAGATTTATGTGCTTTGTATATATTTGAGTGTTATTTATTTTTGTTAATTTTGAATTTAAATAATTCAAATAATCGATGTTATACTTGTGTTTTTTTGATCATAAGACAAAGCTGAAAAGCTTTAAATTATTGAAGCTGTTGGCTATTTCAGAAGTAAGAATCTAAGCTTCTATAAAATTTGTGTTACGGAAAAAATTCAGAAATGAGTACTCTGTTGGATCCGATAATTACTGCTCAATAATAATAATTTGAGTACTATAAAAAGCCGTGTTAATCGTTTTAGTGGTTGCATAATCTCGTGAGTAAACTTCGGCTTTCTTTACTTGCCGTGAGGTGAAAAAAAATTAATTGTTGCAAAGGTAACAAAAAATGCTACCGACTCAAAATCAAAATTAACCCAAATGCTAAAAAAATTATTACAAATATGATGATGTTTGGCTAAAATGAAAAATGTTAGAAAAATATGAATAATTTATTGCAAGAAAATGCTGAATAAATAATGTGCAAATATTGTCTACTCAGCGCTACTACTTACAGATACATGGAAAGTGTTTGATCAATCTCTAAATTTTATTTTATAAATTAGAAAAGTTCATTTTATTTGGGAACTGCTAAAACAATATGACAATGTACAACTTTTTAAAACAGAATAAAATTGCTAATTTTTTATCTAAAAAATGAAAATATTTTTTAAAGTACCAAGTATGGAGACCAGAAATTTGCATAAAAGCAATTATAAACAACTAATAAATTCAAAACTTGCATGTATATAAATTATTTTTAGGAGGGAGTTAAAAAAATTTTTCATGCATATCCTTAATTGCATAAAATATTATATTTCCAAATTGCACAACATGAGTTTATCATTATTATGTTGTCCATTAAATACATTCTATTGTTGTGACTAATTAATTTGGGACAATAGTATTGATTAGATCAAAAATAATATGGAAGGAGAGAAATCAGTTGAGAATAAGTGGTCATTACTGGTAACTTAATGGCCAGGTGCAGCAAGGTAAGTAAATGTGAAAAGTGGGAGGACAATAGTTATTTAGATGTAGCGGACTAAAATACCAACAAATTGACTTATTTTTGGCAGGAAATAACGAAAAAAATTATTTTTGGAAGGCAAATTATTCATTTTAATTAATTTAGAATATTTGAATTCAGTTAGACATTTGAGAGCCATAAAAGTATAGTTTATTATTATTAATAGTTAAGACTTCATTTTTGCAGCTAAGCATTAAAGTCAGAGGTCACCTGATTGAGCAAAGACTGCACAAATTAACTTTGCAACCTTTGTAACTTGAAATTAGTTTCGTTCAGTTGTAGTAATGTAAGCATTGCTCAGTTAATTGACTTGTAGATTTTTGTAGCTCTCAAAAAATAGTGTTATGCATAAATCTGTGCTAAAACACAGCAATTTCTTTTGCAAGATGACATTGCTAAATTTGCGTTTCAAGTGTGATCAGATGAGATTTCTTACTATCATATTTTATGACAAAACGAAACTTACATCAAAAAGCAATAAAAAACTGCTGAATGAAAATTCGTTACTCCTTAAGTAGACTGTAGGAGCATTAATGACTTTAATAGAACTTTAATAGCAGATTAAAAATTAAAACATTGGAATATTCAAAACAAAAATTGGTAAAATAGGCAAATAAAATTACTAGCAATCACAATAAAAGTTTTCATGCAAATAACAAACAAATGAACTTTAACCCAATATCGCTTTGCTGGTTGATCTATGTACACAAAAAGCATTCATTGTACTATAGCTGTATCTGTATGACTTATAGAAATGGCATCCAAAAAAAGGAAAAACTTCTCATATTTCAACACACTAACAAGGAATACTTATAATTACTATTCCACCATCATCTCTACCGTATACCACAATCATGAAAAATGATTCCTTTTAAAGCCAAAAAGCCAATTAATTAAGTCAGCTGACCGTCAAATCATAATTTCCACAGATTTTGAAAGAAAGCAAAAATGAATTCAATCAATTTTTTTACAAATTTATTCTATTCCAGTTTTTTTCTCCCTGACCATTTTCTTCTCTTTTTTGAGTTTTATTTTTAAAATTTGCAATTTTCTCTCTCTACTCAATCGTATTATTTTGTCTTTTTACAACTGCCTCCCTTCCTGAATTATTGAATGTTTCTCTCTCTTTCCTCTCCATCCTTTTATTCTTAATCAAATATACGGTATGTATGAGGCGGAGTTAGTGCAATTGGACACAACGAAATAAATCTAGGACTGAATTATTTTGTGTGATCTTTTACGTTAGATATACTGAAAAAGCCTTTAGTGATTAAATTTGATCTTTTCATTAAGAATTTCTCCGAGTTTTGTCGAATTTTTTTTTTAAATAATTGAAGTTTGAAACTTTAATTCTGGTAAACAGTTTGCAAAACTGAATTGTAAAATAATGAAAATAATTTCTGCTTGCTATCAATACTGAAATGTTTTGTTCGTTATAGTTTTGAAGATTTATATGTAATCGATTATAACTGATTGATCAGAATCATTCAATGGCTCAGTACTATAATGGGAAGTTTGACTGTAGAACAAAATGATCCTTGCTTATTTCGCTTGGCTGCAGCTTTTTCATCCGATCAGGTCTCGTATGTTTGCTAATGTTTGAACTATTTGAACTCACAAATGAATAAAATATTCATTTGACATAAATATGTCAGCTCTCATACACAAATAAATGTTGACAAAAGTGAGAATAAAATTTGTTTACATATTAGAATCAAATAATAATTTAAAAAATTGCAAACAAAAAATATTTATCAAAAACTGAATTTAGCAAAATAAAGTCTTGTGACATTACGTGTAAATATTTTACAATTATTAAATATATCATTTTAAAAAATTTTTGACAATTTTTGCTAAAACTTTTTTATTCTATAAATGCTTATAAGTTTTATTTTTGAAGAAAACCTTATTTGGTAGAAAACCATTAGCCCGTATTTTGAAAAATAAAGTAGTCAGTTGCACGCTATTAAAAATATAAAAAAAAATGTCAAATTGTGTTTTTTTGCAATCAGTTTAAAAGTTAGAGAAAAATATTTTTTTAATAAAATTTTTATAAGATTAACTGTTGTACATGCATTACACTTTTTGAGAGCAAATGATTTTTGTTAAGTTATCGTTTGACAGATTCAGATAGATTGCATCTGTGAAGCTCTTTATCAAGCTCGTGATGGTGAAAAGTTGCTAGAATTATTTCAACCAAATGTAAAAAGTATTATGATTTACCGGTGCAGATATTTTTCAAGTTCTGTTCTTCGTGCCTATTTATATGCATTATATTACAGTAAGCAATATGAAGAATTATTTCAGGTGACCTTTTTACTTTTGTCTTTTTTTCTGAATTTAATAATAAATATTTATGAAAACTTGATTAATTATGAAAGTTATGATTTCAAATTACTGCTTATTTTATTTATTAGAAAACAAATAATGTCAGTTATAAATTTCAATATTAATTCCGCTATTTAATAGCTGAATATCTCTACCAAAAAGTAAATTACTTCTTATTTTTCTTCAGTTTTTCTTCACAATCTTTTTTTCCCTTTTTTATACCTTAAAAGATCATTTCAGTCTCAAAGTGCCAAAAATCAAAGTTAGAATAAAATTTTTTTAAATTCTCAATTTTTGTTTTAAACTATGTCTGTCTTAGTTTCATTTGAAAGCAAAAATTTATGCAAAACATACAGATTTTTGTTTAAATAAACGTGAGGTATAAGCCAACAAAGGACAATATTGAAATTTTCAGTGTATCAAATTGAAAATTTGTTGAAACTTTTTGTGTTTGCAATGCATATCAAAGATAAAATCATTAAAAGTATACAGAAATCCAAAATTTTTGTTTCAGACTATCGCATCGAATACATTTGAGCAAAAGTTTTATAGCGAACTGCAAGATTTGTGGTATAAAGCACGTTATGCAGAGGTAATTTAGGGTACAAAATTTTGGTTTTTCATTTGTCATATTCTATAATTGAGTGTATACGACATCTGTTACCTAATTACCTGATAATTTTTTCTCGAGTATTACTTAATCACTGATTATTGTTAATTAATAATGATAATTGCTGAGTATTTTGTATTATTTCCAAACTTTGTTACTGAGTCAACATTCTTATAGCATTAAACTTAAGTATTTGTTATTAATTAAATAAATCTGAAGCTAGATTCACTATTACTGTAACGTAAGATGATATAATGCGCATAATATCATCATATATGTATGATATTTATATTAAGTACTTGGTTTGATTTTTACAATTTATATTACTTTATTACTTGTTATTTTAATATAAATGTTTAAATGCAAAATTAAATCTATTTTAATCATTTTAATCGTACTGAACAGTCAGTATTAATTGATAACTAATATTTGAAGATTTACTTTACTTTTGATTTTTTATTTAATAAGCTGATCTGCGCTTGTATCAATAAAAGTACGCTGATTTTTCTGAACCTATTCAGTCAAAAGATGGAATCATTTTGTAGAATGAAGAAAAGCGTCACAAAGAATTAGGCGCTGTGGAAAAATATCGTCTGCGGAAAAAACATCCCCCTCCGCGGTCTATTTGGGATGGTCAAGAAACAATTTACAGTTTCAAGGAAAACGCTAGAAAGTTAAGGCCTAAAACTACATTGCGATTGAATGGAACTTCCATTTTTGCTCTAAGATATTGCCTACCAAATTTTTGAATTTCGCTGTTCGATTTGGCCTTTAAATGAATTCTCATAATAAATGATATTTTTTACCTTACAAATTATAAATGAAAACTTGATTTTTCAGGAAATCAAACTAAAAATTTGGCATATTTTGTAAGAACTAACGAATTTCAAGTGAAATCAATTTCTATTTAATTTCAATGCAGAAATTAGTTGATACAATTCTTTTTCAGATTCTTCGTCAGTTTTATAAAAGAAACAAGTATCCTACGCTTGAAGATAAGAAGGAAATAGCACGGGTAACTGATTTAAAGGTCGTTCAGGTCAGTTTTAAGGTGTTTCTCTTTTTTAACGTCACTGTTTGAACACATTTCAAAGTTTGAATGAGGAAATGAATTTTTAAAAATGCTATAGATATGATTTTCTAAATTTAGCTAAATTAAATACAAAAGCATTAATATAATGAGCTAAAATCAAAATTGTCCTGACATGCAGTGGCCGCACAGTTTTTAAATAATGTTACACAGTTTGATGCTTGAAGAGAAGCTGAATAAAATTCACGATAATATTGATAATGACTGCATTTATTAGTGATCAAACTTTGAATTTATCTAATAAACGAATTTTTTTATATACTGTTACTTATTCAAATCAAAAAAAGGTTAAACCGATTAAAAATTGCAGCTTACAAAAAAATCGATTTTATGTTCCAAAAATGCATTGATAGTAAACGAAATATTCCAAGGTAGTACCTAATTAATACGAAGAATAATTCAAATATTAAATATACTTACAGATTTCAAATTGGTTCAAAAATAGACGACAACGTGATAAAAATTCATCAAACAGAAATCAATTTTCCCCCGCGCTGCCTATGCAATTTGAAAACTTCACTTTGTGATTAATGTGTTTAAAGTAGCTATGAAGTATATAAGTGTCCAACACTTTGTAAATTTATATTCAGTTAATAGCAATGAAATTTATAAACTCCAAAATGTGTTTGCATTGCTTCTTCTCAAACGACATAATCTCTCTTTCAGCTCTTTAACAAAACTTTGCAACAGTTCAGATCTGTAAGAATTGAGCTTATGCATTTTGGTTGAGAGCAGAAGTGAAGCTAATTACAGTATGTGAAGCTAATTAGCTTGTTCTATTTTATTCTTAAGCAAAACCCTTTGTAAGATTCATTTCTACAACACTTATTCATTTATTAGCAATTATTGGAATTAAAAAATTTGAATTATATTTGAAAATGAAAAAAATTGTGCATTTTTGTATATGCTGCCTAATTCTGATTTTTACGAATACTGCAAATGTGATTTCTTGCATTTTAAATACTAAATTTATCCATTTGAATTCAATTCTGAATGACACTATTGATTATAAGTTTGAGCTAATAAATATTTTCACGCGATGTGTTTCTGCTTAGTGAATAAATAATCTGATTGTATATGAGGTCAGTGAAATATTTCTGCAGAGTACTAGAAAGCAAATTGGAACTGATATAGCAAGTCATTGAGAGCAAGTAGTATTTTTAAGTATTACGTAATTAGTGTCTTCATTATTATTGCGCGAATAATCTGAAAAGTTGCTTGCTGACATTGACCTCAAAGTTGAATACTTGCAAAAAATTTTTTTAGTAGTAATAATATGAATATTAATTGATGATTATAATGAAAAATGTGTTTAATATATTCAGTGGTGTATTACATTACTGAATGTATAGAGATTTCTGAAATATTTAATTAATTTTTCATCATTAAATGACAATTTCATCTATTTGGAAGTTCAAAACCAACACTGACCATCTTTATTATTAATATCTTCTCCTAGTGAAATAGTCGGTACGTGCGTGAAAAAGGTAATATTAATATTTTATCAAAGATAATGAGAAAATATTTAAAATAAATTTATAAATGACAAATTGTTCAAAATTTCACTTGCTTAGATCTTATTTATAATATTATAATATTCAAAACTAATCAATAGTGAAATATTGGATAGAGGAAATTTTGGCTTCATCAAATAGCCGTCATTAAAGTTTGCACGTTAGAAAGACTGCAAGTAAAATTTGCTAATTACTTTGTCCATTTGAAGAGTGAATAGGAATTAATTGTAAACAATTTTACGTTTGAAAAATTATTCCGAATCAGTGAATAAATTTTACCCAAAACCTTTTCTCAGAGTTACTCTTTGCATTTTATTGCATCAAATTTGAAGTATTTCAATTTAAATAATTTAATAATTTTTTAGAATTGATAGTAGAAAAAGTGGTCTGGAAAATAGGTCATCGTGTTCTAACTCAATCATTTCATGTTGCATTCATTATTATTTCATTTTATTGTTATATAAGACATTTAAAGAGTAATGCTCTGGAAAATGTTCAATGTTCCATTTCTCAACTTTTTCATCAGTTATTAAAATTCTACTTGATTTTAAATCTTGAAATGACAGACATTTACGTGCTATTTTCTTTTTCCTTTTTATTTCTATACTTATTTACGTGAAGAAGTGAAAATAAATTCTTGTTCCTTATTAATATTCAATGCTTATTTTGCATAAAAATGCAAAATTTTATTTATCACTTCGTTTCTCATAAAAATTTTTAGCTAGTTATTGTCAACTATGCAAACAAACGTCTTTTTTTGATCAAAAATTATCTTCCAAATTTCTTTGCGTGTAAAAATACTGACTTATACCTTCGAATAATAATTCCTTCAAGTTTTGTATTCAATCTTTTATTTAAATATTTTACGTTAATAAAAGTTATTCTTGTGGCTTATGAGTATCGCTATTTTATTTCAAATATAATATAATTTTATGCATGCCAACTGTACACAATTTACTGCCTGTTGCGTAAATTTTAATTTTGCTGAAAGATTTTTAAGCTTTTTTAATTACTCATTGGTATTTGAAGACTATTTCAATTTCATTAGCAGTGGGATTTAATTTCGCCAAAGGAACAAAATCATATCAGTCAATGAATGACCCATGATTTATATAAAGTTATAAATTAAGAATATGAAAGACTTTTAATGAAAACACCAGCAAAAATATTGCTGTATATTAGCACCTGAGGGCAAAGGTTAAGTGAAAAGAAAAATAGACTAGTGAAGGCAAAGATAAAATTCGAAGTGAAAATTAACTGAGAAGATAAACAGTTAGCCCATATCATGTATGTAAAAATTTTTGTAAATGAAAATTTTTAGCTTATATCATATTTGGTAAATTTTTTATAATAATTAGTTGCTATTATCAATAATTTTTTGATCATTAAATGTATTAATTTAAATAGTAAATAATTACACTATTGTTTATTAAACTTAAATATTTTATTATACTTATTTATTCCCAGTTAACTTATCTTTTCCTACAAGTTATTCCATAAAGGTATTAAAATTACCTCATTCTAAAACGTAAGAACGAAAATACAAAAAATTAAAGAAAGTTGCTCAATTTGAATGGTTAATATTTTTTAATTTTTTATTTATTTCCTGTCATGTTCGCTTTCAGTTCAAGTTTAATTCAATTTTTTTGTAAAAATTGCAAAGATGAACGGATGAAATGAATTTGTGTGCTACGACGTAATATCATACTTCATTTCTTGGCTACTTTACTTTTTCTAAAGTTAGAAAGGATGTTGCGCAGAGCAGTACTGTTTTAATGCTTTTCTCAGTGTATTTAATGGATTAAATTATATGCTAAAATTTATTTTCAATAAAAGCATTTGACACTGCCAGAAATGCAACAATTACAGCTAATTCCAAAGCTAAAATATTACTTCTCTGAAATGCCTCTGAAATGTATTTAATTAATTTTGCAGTTGTTTGGGCATAGCACTGCATTTTGCTATAGTTACAGGGCAAAGGTCTAAGTAAAAGAAGGTTTGCTGACGTTACAAGTGAACTTCAACTTACCAAATCTGTAATGCTACAATATATCCAACTAAACAAGTTCAACAAGTTCATACTTGTTAAAAAGTTTCAGTAAAAGTTGCTTAATTTATAGATTAAATATTTCTGATCGAAAGATTTGTCGAAAATATTTGTAGCTGTAAGTATATTTTCTTACTTACCTATTTTTTTTTGCGAAAAAATATCATTTAAAAAAATTTTTTAATATTTTTATTTACTTCGCATTAACTTTTCATTCATTTCTGTGTTTAGTAACGTATTTTCCTATTTTTTACTAAATATATTAATCACTTTATTTCTCTTACAAAATAAAAATCATTAATATTGTTAAAAAACATACAAACTGCAAGTCATTTCTTCAAATTTTCGCAGATTTTTCAGCAGAATAAAACAAGTATAAAGCAAGTAAAATTTTGAAAAACAGTTTTCACATTTTTACTTATCTCTTTTGAAAATAGTAAAAGTAAACAAATTTAGAAAAGATTAATCCGAAAATTTTTGACTTTAATTAGAAATTACAACATTCATTTTTACGTCATGTCCATCGATGTATGTCGGTTTTTGCATCATTAAATTAAAACAAAAGAAACTTGTTTTGTTTATGAATTGAATAATGAAATGATCTAATGGATTTAGCGAGTTGATGAATTATCCATTTGATTCTATAAACTAATAAATTAGTTTGCTTGAGAAGTGAACGGATTTATTGAGTTAATAGTCTATTGATTTGAGATAAATAACTCGGACTGGCCGTTGGTTGGAGTTAAATAACGTGAACTAATTTTTATAAAATAAGTTGACTTGTTTTGTAGTAATTTCTAATTTTTGAATGATATATTGAAAAATTAGAACGTGTGAAATACTAAAAATGTTCGTACGTCTTGTTATTCGTTTATATTGCTGACAACAATATAATTTTTAGAAGTTGTACTTTGGCGCTATTATTTGAATTATCTAATCCTTTCAGGTTTAATTTTTGGATAACTTTCAATGTATATGCAAACTTGTTAAAATTTTTTGCGCTGATAGCTATTGTCAAGAATTTAGTACTTTTTTAAGCTATTGAGCAGATTTTTCTCATCCAAATCGGGTTTTAACGCATGCAAAATAAATAATAATTTGTGCTTTTGTAGGTGTAAATGTAACGAGTTAAATTTTCAAGTATTCACAGCTATTTGCATAAAATACATCTAATTATTTGGTAGGATTTTTTGAATTTTGAATTCAGATTGTCTTTGTAAATTAAGCAATATTGTTTCTTGTTTTCTACTACATCTCAAATTGAATTTAAACTTAAAAAATTTCCTTTAACTTGTAAAAAAACAAGACAAATAATAAAATTTTATCGAGAGAAATTAATCTAGTTTAGTAGATAAAATAATAAAAATTGCATAGTGAATTGTACAGTGGGAGGCATTTTGCTCCAATTTGTTATTGCATTCAAAAAATTAATCACTTATTTGCTAGTGTATTTATAAAGTTAGCTTCATGACATTTATGCTAATTTATAAACTGAAGACTAAATTTTATTACTTCTTAACATTACAAATCTTTGCTATTACTGTAAAAAGCTTTGTCAAATTGATTTTCAAAGAATACATTTTACGTTCTGAAATGTACTTAGTGCAGTGTGACCTTTTGACTATAGTGTGACCTTTTGACCAAGTGTATCAGTTTCATCTCCTAAAATAAGAAGGTCAGTTTATGTTTAGTTGTCTCGACTACTTTTTATCTTCGTTTATACTTTAATTGAGACTTCACAGCCAAGTTTATTCTTGTTTTTTCAGCAGAAACAAATCATAATAAAAATCAAAATAACGAAAACCGAGAAATGATTGATTTGTGCACCAAACAATCGACATTTAATTTGAGCTTGTTGCAAGTACATTTTATCCAGGAACTTTTCCATGAAAATTGCCAAAAAGCATAAAAAATATGTCGTCAATAAATTAAAAATTGATTTTTCGCACAGAAATGCATGCACTGTAATTTGTTTAATTTCACTGCACAGCACTGTTCCTTTAAAACTTCAGTAATTTAGACTGCAACAGTTGGAAAGAAAGTGTCAGTACTATTTGTAAGATTAATGACATTCCAACAAATTCAAAAAAATTGTTATCAGCTCTATTAAATGATAAAATGTTGAAAATTTCCGTTGTCAATGCCATTATTTGTGTAAGAAATTATAATTACTTCAGTGCTATCGGTCTTTGATTCTGCAAATTGAATACAATATTTTCTTCATTTAAACGACACAAAAGTTCATTAGCAACCCCTTCTTCAATAACACAAAACTGCTAAAATATGAAAAGGTCAGAGTTCATTGATTTTTCAGTGTATTATTTCCATTTCTTGCTTTTTGCTGTTTAGCTTATTCATATTTGTTTGCATGCGATATCAGTAAATTAAAAGCAGTTTTTTTGATAGATTCGTTCAGGTTCTCTCAATATTTGTAGTAATCTAGATAGCTCGGAAGATAACAGAAAATGATATCTACTTCAAAATTTTCTTTCATAAAATTTATTTCCTTTAAATCTTTGAGATTGAAGTTTGTTGAATACTTTACTTCCGTTTTAATTTACTCACTTTTTTACTCAAATTTAAACAATAACAAGATAATTTATTTGAATTTGGTTGCTAATAAAGTTTATCACACACAATATTTTTTTATAATTGAAAAACTGAATTGAATAATTGTCTTTCCAATGACAATAAAAGTAATTAACTGATAAAGTTTGATCAAGTGCTAAGATCAGATTTTTTTAATGGGAAAGATCAGATTGACTGCAAAAATCAGTCTTGATTTTTCCAAAAATATGCTTACTGTTATCTGTAGTATTGATCTTTCAAAAAAATTGATATTCTCAAAAAATTGTTGACTGAAAGTTGCTAACTTCTCTCACAGTTTGACATATGTGATGAATAGGCTTTTCAGAAATATGCTTGTCACGTTTTATTATTTTATTTTATTGGAGAATCTATTTACTTCTGTAAATTCCATTTATAATGTCAAAATTACTTCAAAATGTCATTTGTTAAAAATTAAACTGCAAGCACGACTAAATTTTCATTATTTGTGATGAAAAATTTTAATTTTTATTGGTGAAGTTCAAATTCAAGCTTGTTATACACTTACTTGCGTAAATTATTTAGAATATACATGCTATTCACTGAATGTATTTTTAATGTCAGTTTGTACAATTCAATCGAAAAATTAATGCATTTAAATTTCGTATTTACGATGGCGTATGCTGTAAACATGAGAGTAATGATTTGAAGACGCTAAAGTTGACTTTGTAGATAGAGCACTATTAGCCTCATTTTGCTGCTGATTAAAATCCCTTGGCTTAGCAAATTTGATACTTGTTGGAGGGATTTTTTTTAATTTTAGAATGTTTTCATCTCGAAATTATATCTAAATGCTTTTAGCTTAAATCTATTTCACCTTTTTATCATATTCACAATAATAACTGTAACTGTTTTTAAATGCAAAAATTGTCTACTCACTTTTGCACAATTTAATAATTGAATTATTTTTTTGCTAATTTAGCACAGATTTATTTACAAGCGTACACGAAATGATCATTCTATGATATGCTAGTTTTTCTAATCATTTATGCAGATTTTTCAAGTTATTCTGTGATGCGAGAATGAGTCTGCTGGAAATTAAAAATAGACTGAATAAATTCAAGTAATTGACTTTCTAAGAGAATGTGCCATCAATGCCTTACTGATCGCTCAGTACGTGACACCAGTTGCTTAACTTGAAGTACAAAAAAATTTGCTATCACTTGATAAAACTGAAATTATTGTTCGATGACAACAAGGCTAATCATATTGCCAACAATTTTCACTGCTGCTTCAATCGCTCTTTGGATTCTTATTTGTTCTGCACCTACTTGGTCTCAAGCTAATTCTGAAAGTAAGCATTCGATACACAATTACTTTAGAAGATTTTTGTTGCTAAAATCGAATTTTTGAATATTATTTTTTTTATTGCGTATTTTCGTTGCGAATTTACCAAAAAATTCTGCGAGAATGATATTTGTAGCATAAATCATCAAAAAATTGACTTCCATTTAGCAAAATAAAATTAATTGAAATGAACTATCCTTTTTACAAATCACATCTACAATTCAGTAATCTCAGAAATCACTTCCAAATTAAGCAATTTGCTGGCACGGATTTACAGATATTTTTATTCATTTGAATGAGATAAAACTTCTGTCTCGTAATCAATAGCTTTTGAATTCAAATCTAATAATAATTATTCAAATTTAGTTAAGTTAACTATTCTTGATAATACAAATCATTAATTATGTTATATTTGTTTTAGTTGAAATGAGTTGGAGTCCCTCTTGGCGAATGCCTAACGACTTTGAAAATTTCACGGCAATGGCTCAATCATTTCGCATGTATAAAGATCAACATTTCACGTACATTACGTCTTTATTCATTTTCGCTTACATTTATAAACAAACATTTGCTATTCCTGGATCGTTTTTCCTGGTGAGTCGTTTACGAATTTGTCAATTTATTCTCAGCAAATAATGCAATGAAAACAAATAAATAATACAGAAATATTATTTGCATCTAAAGTAATTTCAAGTTTGAATCTTAAAAAGCCCACTCGCAGTAATGCCATCTTTCGTTGTCATTGGCTTCTAATAATTATTAATAATAATTGTTTCTTAACTTTAAATTATTGAATTTATTTCAGTCTATCAAACTGTTAAAAGTTAATTCCATTACTTATTTCTACTTCAAATTTGAATATTTTAATCGAGTTTGAAATTTCAGAATTTAATAGCTGGAGCACTATTTGATGTTTGGTTTGGTTTAGTTTTTGTATGTACCTTAACAACAATTGGATCAACGTTATGCTATTTTTTTTCTGAATATTTTGCACGTGAATATGTATTTTATTATATGGGTCAGCGTATCGCTTATTTACAACAAAAGGCAATTTTATATTTGTGTTATTTTTTAGCTTTTTTTTTCATACGTTAATTAGAGCAAAGTTTTATTGTTATTTTCTATATTATTGTAAGCACCAAAAATAGCTATGACAAGCACTATTATTAATAAACAACTAGTATATATACCAAAAATATTATTATTTTCATGTAGGTAGAGGGTAATTCTCATAGACTGTTAGCATTTTTATTGTTTGCTCGTTTAATTCCAATTTCTCCAAGTTGGCTGCTCAATATTGTCGCACCGTTTCTTAACATTCCCGTTGTTATCTTTGCTATTTCAACTTTTATTGGTAAGTAAATATAAGAAATGTTGTTTGTAAATAAAATCAAATCGTTAAAAAGTATTAAAATTTAAGTTTTACCCGAATAAAATATATTATTACAATGAAATTGAAAAATAAAGCTCAATAGTAAATTTTGAAATCGTTTTAGAATTTAAACTTTCAATACTGAATTGCTTATGGCATAAATGTAAGCAACAATCATAATTTCAGTTCTGTGAACTTTGCTGTGATAAAAAAAAGACTTCAGTGATTTCTGTGAGTAGAAAAAATTGCAGGCTTAGCACCATATAATTATATATGCGTTCAAGCAGGCCATATTCTATCAAAAATGCACAGTTGGAATGATATTTTTAACACGACAACATTACTGAAACTTTCGCTACTTGCGATAATCCCACTTTTTTATGCTTTTTACATAAAGCCAAGGCATGAGGTCAAATATTTGTTTTTGTTTTTGTTTTTTTAATTTTGAACATTTCTTATTTATAATTACTCTTTTCACTTTTCAGTTTTATTTAAAAATTTAAAAAAAGCAAAACTTGATCAGTATAAGTGATAAAATTCCAATGAATTGATAATAGATTTAATTTTAAGGTCGAACCAATCGCAGGACAAAAAGAGCGCATCGAAAAAATTCTTATAATTTGACGCAAAATGTTATATTGAATTTGAGACTGTTTTTATTTGATATTTTAACAGAAGTTCAAGCAATGACTGCACAAATATAAATAATTGTTTATTTGTGATAAGCCTAAAATTCTCTAAAGAAAGTAAAATTTCCTTTGGTATTTTTAGTTTTTGAAATTTTATTGCTAAATTTATTATTGACTTGGTAGTTACGTTAAAAATTATATCCACTTAATTAGCCAATTTTTTGTGCTTCAAATATTAGATCAAAGTATTTTTTTAAATGATACCAACACATTTTTAGACTTGCTCTATCACACAGCTCAGATCATTCTAGCGTATTTCTGTTAGTGTAATATAATTCATCATTATAATAATAACACTTCACGAATATTGTTTTTAGTACGGCATAGAATTTTAATGTTATCTCTCTCGTAGCAGTTTTATTAATCGAAATTTGGATGTAAATTACGCATATTTATTAAAACTTATATTTATTTTTAATCCTTATCAAAGTTTTCGTCAAAGTCCTAACACGTCTGTTAATTTCATTTCGTTTGTGTAATGTGTACACACTTAATCAAACTTCAGTCTTGCTGTGAACATTTGTTAGTTCCAAGATATCTCTGCTTGTTATCCGTATTAATTGATAGTTTTGTTTTCATTCCTTATTATCATTTATCAGTGCCACTATTTAAGTCTTATGTTTTTTTTCGTAAAAGCGAAAAATCAAAAATTCAAAAGTTATCTTTTTCATTTCAACAATGTATTTTTTCATACGCAAAGGACAAATTTCTTTTGTGTTTTTTCCTTTCGTTAAAAATTTCTGTGAAGTAAGTTGTTTACAATAGATGTGATCACAATTTTGTAAAATAAAATAAATGAAATACGAATATTTATTATGTGAAAACAAATGCTAAAATGTGCGCATCATTTTTATTCACGTCGAACTGTTAATCATTTCCACTCTCTCAAATATCACTCACCAAAAGATAGTGATTTATAACAAAATCATTGGTTTGTTGGAAAATTTTTTTATATTTTTTATAAATGTTTTTTACTTTTTTTACAAATAAAGAATGTTTTTGATTTTTTCAATTTAATAATTAGCAAAAAGTAGAAATGATTTGTTTCCGTGGATAAATGTGAACACGATTGAATTGTGTTTGTAAGTTTTTTTCTGATTCAAATCATTTAAAAAGATAATCTTGTAATTCAAGTCACGTTCTGACTTTCAATTCATTTGAGAACTTTGCTCATAACATGAAGGCATTGTTGTCTTAGCTAATAAGAGAGAGCAAATGCAAAATTTACTGCTGTCTGGGATCTGAAATCAAGTCAAATTTGGTACTGCTCTGAATGAATGACCTGAATAAGAAAGTGACCTGAATTTGAACAAACGAAGTAATTAATTTCAACAGAACTCAAATTGATAACAGAAATCAAATGAAAATAAATTGCTAAAATTATTTAATATTGTTTCAAGCATATATTACAACCCATTCATACGTCGTCTTTATCTGTCTTTACGGCCTTTCATTGGCCCTTAAATTTTTCATTACATTATTCAAAATACATGCGTGAATTCATAATAACAAAAATATGTATAGTGACGATAAAGTTGACTTAAAATATTCACTATAAGACTTAGTAGAGTGTAGACATTATGTACGTATAGTTGAGAAGCACTTAATGTATGTACTTAGCTCGTAACCTCACACAGTAATATTGTGTCAAAGTGAAAATTCTAAGCTGTTAGCGTGAGTTTACCTTTGAATTTTTAACTTAAAAATATTAAATGTATTTAAAAAATAACTTTGAGGCAGTTATTTGTTACTTCATTACTGTGAAGACGTTCTTTCGTATAATGAATAGCCACTAATAAGAACTGACTAATATGAAAACCTTTTTGTTGACTAAACTAAATTGCGCTTTGTAAAATTCTAATTTAAATTTAAATTCTAATGTGATATGAATCCAAAAAATTGGATAATTAGACGGATATGTTGAGAAAGGCTATCATAAAAAATATTTAAATTGTAGCCACTAAACAAGCATGTAATAATTCTTCAACAATTTCTAGTAACTTCAAGAACTTAGAGTAAGAAGTCATCTAATTTCCCACATCAAGCAGTACTTCCGTTCATTTTATATATGTGTCATATTTGCTTTGTTTTTGAATTAAATTTTTTTACCGCGTAAAAATTTTATTTATAATATTTGTTTGGCGTACTGAATGTGAAAAAAATTTCACATTGCGTTCAGCAATATTTAAAAGTTTTCTAAATTATGCCAAATAAAAAAAGCTGTAATAATCGGCTCAGTAAGAGCTTATTTTACAAGTACGCCTAGTGTTTTCCTGAATTCATTTTCTTTAAAGTAATTTCTTCGTCTCAATCAGTTTATACAAAAATTCAAATGCATTTTCATTAAGTTAGAGAGGCAATTAATTTCAATTGGAAACAAGTTATTCAACTAATATATTCTGACAAAGTAGAAATATACGAGACTTTAATTTATTGAGAAATTAATGAAGCGATGAATAATCATTTTATTCTTCTAATCATTGACGAACGTGAAATTAACTTAAATTGGACTTCGTAATACTAAAAGGATTAAAATTTGAAATGTGTTAGGTTGTAATATTAAATATGCCAAATCTCTGTTATCGTCAAATGAAAAAAATCTGATATTTTTAGAAAACTTCAATTAATTGAAGAAAGAAAATACAATTTCAGTTTTATGCAAATAATTAATGAAAGAGATAAAATTGTAATTAAAATTTTTATTCATACTATAAATTAAATAAACAAGTGAGAAAAGATTAAGTGAAAAAATAAATTGGCATTTCAGAAATTATAAATTGTTTTATTCAATCTAATGTTTAAGACATATCATTATCAGCAATTTTTAATTATGTTAAGTAGTATGAGCATTAATCCTTCTTATAATACTACGATAATGAGTACTTTACAAATGAATTTTATTAATTGTCTTTGGTGATAATACTTTCGGAATTTCTTCGTTACTTTCTAAGAAAGATTTATTATTTTAAGTCCGTGCAGAAATTTTAAGGTGGAAATTTTACATCTGTAAAATGCAGTTATAAACTTGATATTTGGTGACATCACTTCAATAACATATCATATGAGAAATGTTTTGAGTAAGATAATGATTTGTATTAATTTACTAAAAAAACTTGCATAAACTGGTTTTAGTTCAACGGTCACTAAAAGCCGTTCCTTATCGAGACCATCCATCATGGAGAGAGTACAAAAGTTTGAATGCACACTTCACTTTCTCTTCATTTTTTGCTTAGACATGTTAGCAAATTACTTGTCCATTCTTGAGTTCAGGTCATAATTATTATCTTTTCAAAGTATTTATCAGATAATTGTTGTTAAGGTTGAAGGAGTTGATTTTGGAAGATGAATCCATTTTGGCTTATGATAATTATTGTTTTTATTTTCAATCAACAATTAATTTCTTCACAATCTATCCAATTATCAAATCGAACATTTGCAATTGATTACAAGAATAATATGTTTTTGCTAGATGGATCACCATTTAGGTAACTTGCTATTTGATTAATTGAACTAAGCAAACCTTTGGAAGCACTGAAAAGAATTGCAAGTTTAAACTGACATTAATAACGATTACAAATTAATTTTTGTTGCGAAAAAGTTTGTTATGTTTTGAAAGGAAAAAAATCATTAATTTTAGATTAAGAATCTTTATAGCAGTGTATTTCTATGATTAAAAAAACGTAAAATATCAGAAACTAAAAGTTAATCTCTTTGGTCGAAATTTGCGCTCACTTTCTTTTGAATATAATTCTACCTTATTCAATTTTTAAAAAAAGTAAAATTTACTAATTTTCAAGCGAAATCTGTTTAGTAGTGCTGAAATGTACAGTTATGACCAAATATCATTATTTTTTAAGTTTTAATATTTAATTTTGTAATTAGTAATTGGTTTTCTTGTCAAAGTTGATTCAGGTACATTGCGGGTAGCATCCATTATTTTCGAATTCATCCCGACTACTGGGATGATCGTATGCAACGGGTGCGAGCAGCTGGCCTCAATGCCATTCAAACTTATATTCCATGGAATTTTCATGAGGTTCGCAAGGCAAAGTAAGCACTAAAATTTTTGGTTCAAAATTGATGCAAAGCTCATTTAGCCAAGTAAGTACTACAATTTTCAGTTCTTACTGGCAGTTAATTCTCAACTTTTTCAGGTACCTATTTAGCGGGCAACGAAATATCACTCATTTCTTCGAATTAGCTATGTCTAACCAATTGTTTGTCCTTGTCAGGTATAAGCCATATTTTATCCTTGACGATTTTTTAATCAGATACTAATTGGTTGACGAGCAGAATTTTGGTTGTTTAATGTAAAAAGAAAAAAGTTTTTATTTGAGAATCGGCCCATACATTTGCGCCGAGTGGGAAAACGGTGGCTTACCATGGTGGCTTCTTCGTGATTACCGTGATATCAATCAAAGGTCATCTGATCTGAGGTGAAAAAATTAAACATTTATTTATTTATTTATTTATGTGTATTGAAGATTTTTCGTTAGTCGATTAATGTATAACTTAAAAAAAATTTATTTTCAAATTTAGTTGAAATCAAATTAATATAAATTAAAATTTAATACAATTTTTTTATTTTGTACATTGTTAAGGTACAAGAAAGAAGTGCAAAATTGGTTTGGTAAACTATTACCGATAATTCATCCGTATTTATTCAAAAACGGAGGGCCGATATTAATGATTCAAGCAGAAAATGAGTATGGTAGTAATGCCAATTGTGACCATGGATATATGCAATGGCTAACTGATTTGATTCGACATCATCTTGGAGCTGAAACAATTCAATACACAAGTAAGTCTTAGTTGTCCAATTGCAACTCAGCTCAATTTTGTATATTTCATCTTATCGCATGCAAATGTGATATTCAAATTTTCGGCATTAACTGGCTGTGTAAGAGAG
>UYYF01004786.1:4120-14821 GCA_900618365.1 Thelazia callipaeda
TCATTAATATTATTTTCTATTCAAATTTTTCACTTGCAAATATTCTTTGCTCTGTTCTACGTAGCAGCTAGAATCTCTTGCAAGCATGAAAATAGCACTTTGCGCACTTTGCTTACGAGTTAATATCAGAAAACATTGGGTTTGATAACAATTTAGTCAGTTTATCTATTTTTGTTCTTGTAAAAATTGCTATTTTGAATTTAAAAATTTAATAAAAAATTTTTAAAGCTTCATTTTTTATTCTTTGGATGTCTCATTCAGGTAATAAAGCTTAGATGGGTAAAAAAAATAAGCAAATCGAAGAAGACGCAACTTCATCTATTCATTATTAGCTGGTGTACATTTATTTTCTCATAAATAATTGCTCATTTTTGGAACAAAATAATAACCAATAAAATGAAATAATGCAAATTACAACAGCTATGCACATTTTTAAATATTAACAAAAAGATAAAGTAGAAATAATCATTTACTTTATTTATATGCAATCGAATAATAGTAAATTGAACTTTTGAGGATTATGACGGAAGGATTACTCTGTTTTATTGCTTATCTTTGAAATAACAAAATAGTTCACCACTAATAAAATAATTTTGCGCATAATTTTATATGTGCTTATTATTTGAAAAATACGCGTTGAGAAAAAGTTAAGCTTTTTACAGAAAAAATTTAATTTCAACATTTTTATTTTTAATAGTTAATGCTAAATAATTTGATAATTACTGCTTAAGCATATTAATTAGCATAATCAATCAATAAAAGGTTTTCATAAACAATGCTTTTTTCAGTAAATGAAAAATTTGGTACAAAAATGAGCATTTCTGGCAGCGAATTATTTCTTGGAGCAAAATCGAATCAAACAAATCATGAACATGGCAAAGAATCGAAGAAAGCTTAACTTCAAATTCTTAAAATACTTATTCAATATTTTGTGTTATTTAATTCATACACTTTGTTAGTGCCTTGTAGCTATTTTCATTCCAAATAATTGTATTGCTTCAATTCGAATATAACTAAAATCTATGCTTTTTTTTCGATGGTTGATTGAGTTGATTTTCTGCAGAAAAGTGTAGATCTCATTAGAAATTCACTTACTATCAAGAGCTCTCTAAAGTCTAACTCAGTTTTCTAACTTCATTCAAATAAATCAGACTCATTCAACTCACGTAATGAATTTATTTATAGGTAACAAAAAAGTCATGCCAATATTTTCAATCATTTTATAGTTAACATTACCTAAGAGCATTTATTTTGCATTTGCCAATAATATCACCATGTAGTTACTTCAACGAGATACTTTACTTCAACTAGAAATAAGCAGTATTGCTAACTTATAACCCTTTTATCAGAATAACTTATCATACATTAAGTGATTATAAATCTTAAAACTATTTCATGCAATACTGCAAAAAGTGTTTATTTTTATCTCAAATTTTTATTACCTAATAAGGACACATAATAATACATCAATGCTAGAGTTACGATTTCATTATCTGTGAAAATCGAAAACATTAACTTGAATTTATTTTATACGAAAATAAAAAAACACATTATAAGTAGTATTTTTCCTGCACACTTCAGTGGATAAATCATTACTTTTCTAATAAAAATGCAATAATTATTCGATGATTTTCACAAGCAGATATTAATCAAAGTTTGCTAATACCAAAATTTTTTTATCATATTTTATTGCATTAAAAAATTGTATTTTATACAGTGAAAGAGTGTTACACGTAAATTTGAATATCGAAAAGTATGCATAAGCACGATACCAAATGCTAAATTTTCAATTTCGACTGAGAAATCTTGCTAAATCTTTGTTTAAATGGCAAAAATTGAAATTAATACGACTAATCATAAGAGATCACATTAAGTGAACTGGAAACTCAATCAGAACTATTGTACGAATGATGAATATAGTAGCATTTATTGTATTAAAAATAACCTGAAATTCAGCATACCAATAAATAATGTTAACTTGGAACATTATATATCTTTTCAATCATTTCATATCAAATTAATTTGCAAGCAATCAATTTACGGAAAAATGTTGTTGTTGAATAATTAGTTACAGTAAAAAATGAAAACCTAAATAAAACAATTTTATCAAAAATATAACTGTAATATAAGTGACGTATCAAACGAAACCTAGCTTCTAAGGGGGTTTAGCTCAGTGGTAGAGCGCTCGCTTTGCATGCGAGAGGGCGAGGGTTCGATCCCCTCAACCTCCACTCTTCTTTTGTTGGTTTGATCAAACTAATCACTAATAAATTTTACCCGTCGTTCATTAACACGACAGCGTTGGATGAGTGATTCCAAATATACAAGAGATACATCTATCCTGGTAACGACGACGTCTTTCTAGAAGACGCATATATTGCGTCGCATCGGTCTATTCCTTATTACATGCAACTGAATTGTTTCGTAAGCGAAAACGACGGAAACTAATAGCATAATGCAATGCTTTTAATCAGAAATACTATGAACTTGAAACTATAATTAATGGAACAAAAGAACGCCAATAAGTAGAACACCTTCAATTTTCAGTTCCTTAGCGTTTCTAGGATAGTTATTGTATTGTGCAATGCTGCAAATATTTCGCAGAGCAATTGAAGGAAAGTATTACATCTAATTCCAATTTTGTGCAACAAGTTAGCTTCTAAATACTTATTCTTTCTTAATAACCATGATCAACGAAGTTTTGGTTATGGAGAGCTCTGAAATAATCAATTTTACAGAACTCAACATAGTATGAAATGTAATAACTGAATCTACACATGTATTTCTGAGCGAAAATTCAAGCAAATAAATCAACAGAGATAGAACGAACGCGTATTAGTAGTCAAAAGTATAAGTAAAAATAACAGATGGTAAGAAAAGATATTCACAAAGTAGCGAGCAATATACCAATTTTTCAACAGACAACAGGAATACTGGCTTGCTTCTGTTAAAAGTACATAAATATTCAATAGACAATCATTTGTAAGAAGCAAATCTAAGTTTAATTAAGACTGAATTTGTTACCCTATATAATTTGATCTAAACAGACAAAATATAAAGGGTAGTGTCATATCTTCAATGAGAACCATATTTTACGAAAGAAAATTAAAATAAAAAAGTGAATGAGTGTAAACACGTATATTCATCATAAAGCTTACAACCACATGATTTAAAACGATGCAATGGTTTATCTAGATTCCACATGGTATCCACCACAATGCTTTTCTAAACGTGCCACCAATGTCCGTACGTACTGCGGTAAAACTAACAAACCTGAAACAAAAAACTGTTTCAAAAATTTTTACAAATGCAGAATTCTAAAGTGCAGAATGAAGTAGTGAGTGAAATCATCATATAGTACTTTATAAGAAAATATCACCATTTTCTTCGAATCTACTGTAAAAACGCAGTAAGTAATATCAGCAAAGCTGGAATACACTCAGAAAGTCTTACCAACAATCTTGTGATCTTGAGATGTTCTAACCCGAATTATCTGCATACGCTGTGAGCGTTTGATGTCTCGAGGAGACATTCCACTAGATAATACTTCCTCAACAATCGGCCAGACTGAAAGTACGGATCCAGAAAGAACAAAGTAAGTTCGCGTACGCCGTCCAGTCTCACAATACACACCTGATGTTTCATTTCGACAACGACCGTGAAAATAATTGTGATGGCAAACTCTATTCGAACCTAAAAAGAAACTTTAACGAAAACTTAGGTTTCTACATATATATAAGATAAAAAAACATATGATGTTAACTGAAAGGATTGTGTTTCTAGATATCACCCCAATTTTTTTGCAATGTATGATATCTATTGACCTTCAAACTGATCTTTCCAAATTTCTTCAGTTTCCTCAACAGTAGCAGAACGAAAGCGTTTCATCAGTTCATCCATAGTCACCAATCTCGCACTTCGACCTGTGCTTGGACGAGTGATGCAATACAACCTTGCACCTGTATCCAAACGCTTTTTACCTATGCCATACACAAGAGCCGCAGCTCTTTTTCCATCAGTACCAACTGTTGCCAAATAAAAGCCATCCTAGAAGTGGTAAAAATGCTGACAGATGATAATAGCATGAAATATGCAACAAATCGAAGGCGTCTGATATATAGGACGATCCATAACATATCAAACACATGCTATCATGCTATAAAATCCAGCTAAAACAAGATTGATACAAAATGCAAGGCACTAGAATTAACCTCATCTTCATGATGATCTTTCCAAATAGCATAAGCATCCTCCCAACTCACACCACGCTCCACTCCAATTTTATGAATTTCTACACGGAAACACCCACTTTCATAACGACCGACAAAAATGCGAGTTTCCAATTTACGAGCTTCATCCCCACCCATTCCAAGATCTGAAAATTATCAAATTCAACTGTCTATACTATGCAAAATCAAATCTCGAAACAAGAACGATTATTTTAGCATTGAACAAAACATAATTAAAATTTGTTGCTCACCCATAATACCCATATCATAAGTTCCATCATGCTTGGCCTGATTAACTAATTCAGTGACAATATCCGAAAAGTACTGGAAAAGAGCATTTTGTGCATGTACCGGCAAACCAAGCAGGCGATTGAGAAACTTTGGTATAGTTGCAGATTCTTTTTCAATCACATAAATGCCATTGTCCAACGATAATAAACCAACTCCTTCCATATAACATTGCATATCTAAAAATAAAACATCCTCAATTTAAACAATTAAAATGAAAATATATCAATTTCTTACAGATATCTATAATGAATCAACCTCAGTGCTAATCGAAATAAACAAAAAATTTGTAATTCAAATTTATAAAGGGAAAAATGAAGTCATTTACCAGTAATGAAGTTCCCAGGTTTATAATCTTTTGGTGGTGGTATAAGCGGTGGATTGAACACACCAGTTATTGTTCGCAAAAGTACATCCAAAGCAGTTCGACCATATCTTGTGTCCAAATTAAACTGACTGAGATCACGAGACTCTGTTGCTCGACGATCACCATGAGTTAATGCACCAAGAGATTCAAGTCGTTTAGCGACAACTGATGCAAATCTTAAAAATTTTTTAGCCGTAATAAATTATTCTTCAGATCTCATAAAAATCAAAATACTACTCAACATCAGTTTATTTATTATTAACGCCCGACCATTCTGCAGTATCAGATCTAGTTTTACACTCGATATATTAGATAAAACAAATCAAGTCATCCAATTATAACCAAAATCTCTCACTTTCCATAACATGTATTTTATTTTTACCTTTTTTCACCAGCAAGTTCGGAGATCAGAAATATGTACTCTGGCGCACTAACTTGATTAGAACGGTGAGTGCGACCTAAATAACGAATTTATTCCATATTTTTGACCTTTTTAAAATGTTGCTCTGTACTGTTACGAGAAATCAAAGATTACCAAACTGTTGAATAGCTTTGTCAGCAGACCAAGGTAATTCTAATGTGATGTGAACACGACGCCGACGATTTGCAGCCCTTCTGTCCGACTATAAAAATGTTTATATAATTCGATTCATAAAATAATAAACAGTGCAGTAAATGGAAAGTGATGAGAATGAAAAAAATGTTGCCTGAAGTGAAATGCCAGAAGAGGCCGCCTCGGAAATTATTGCGACCAACTTATCGCCCTTCATAAATTTATCTTTTTCATCCATATTCATCAGTTCAAGAGGCACATCAGCTCCAGCATGACGAAGCTCATACTCAACGTCTCCATCTTCCCGACACACTACACGACCTTTTCGACCAGTCATCTTCAATTATTCCTTATTATTAAATTACCAATAGTACTCCATATTTCACTTCTTAAACAACATTCATGCTTCAACTTAAGAAAATAATTAGTACCATGTACATTCAAAACTAATGAATAATAGAATTAAAATAAAGATGAACCTCAGCCACATAATCAGGACCACCTAATTCATCAATCAATTGATCAAGTGTATTAGGTGGCAGTCGAGGACTTAAACGTTCTACAGCAGCTAACAATTCTGCTTTGATTAATGACGTCTCACCAATTGCAATATCATCATCATCTACCAAGCGTGAGGAAGAAATGAACACATCGGCAGTACTTTGCTGAGACGAAATATTACTATTATTATTATTATTGACTTACAGAATCTTCCCAATTTCAAGCTATAAACGCATTAACAGTGAGAAATTCAAACAGTTTACTTCATTTTTAAAAAATAATTACATCTACTGTCGGAAATGTGTGTATCTCATTATCTAACGAAGACAATTTTATCACTTATCCATGCTGATCCGAAGTTTACTTAATTTTTTTTAGAAACATATATATCTTCCTACCATTGCTGTAGAATCAATTCTCTTGCAGAATGATGATCCCCGATTCTTTTGCTCCTTTTTCAGCTTTTTCTTTTTTTTAACCTTCTTCTTTTTTGGAGAATCAGATATTATTTGTTGTTTATCTGCCCATGGATCTTCTAAAATACTGTATAACTTACAACATCATATAAGATCAATTTAAAAAAAAATTCCACATCGCTACTTTGCAAATATTATCGACTGTAGGCAACGAATTTAAAACTCGGGATCAACCTCTTGTAAAATCACAAGTGAAAGGATTGAATTCCTCATCACTTTTTTCTTTTTCATTGCTGCAACTTTTTTCATCTTCTTCGTCTTCCGAACTTTTTGCTTCATCCAACAACCTTTTTAACCACGTTTCCTCGTCTCCTTGAATTGCACCATTTGATTCTAAAAAAAATAAATCTTTTTAATCGGCATTTATTGTGATATCTAAATATAAGGAACCTTGAAGGCATTTTCAGACAAAAAGATTCTTCATAAAGTGCTATATAGAACAATGCACATCAATTTGACTTCCAGACAAAAA
Organism: Thelazia callipaeda; assembly: GCA_900618365.1. Taxonomy (NCBI): domain Eukaryota; kingdom Metazoa; phylum Nematoda; class Chromadorea; order Rhabditida; family Thelaziidae; genus Thelazia; species Thelazia callipaeda. Next base: position 11,007 of record UYYF01004786.1, read on the forward strand.
GTGTTGTACAAAAACTTAAGGACTGAAATGTTAGAAACAGACAATGATTTATTATCCGAATCTATTCCAGTAAGTAACGAAATTAGATGACTTTATTGAGAGCTATATTATAAAGCAGCATATACGATGAAATATCAGTAAAGCCCGACACAATTTTTACAACAATTAATTCTATCTAAAGTTAACAAATATGGGTTTCAAAAGCAAAATTTATTATTCAATAAACTTGCGTTCTTCTTCACTTGATGACTGTTCTTCATCTTCAGTGGAGTCTGAACTATTTTCTCCTTCTGACGATTCGGAACAATTTGATTCATCAGACTCCTCCTTGTCACTCTTTTCGACATCTGAATCGCGTTTCATACGTTTTATGGGCACACCAAAAATTGTCATATTTTTTGAATTCACTCGATGAACTGAAAAAAAGTATATAATGCACATTTTATAATAACTTATTAGACTGCAAAAATTAATAAAATCCAAAACTTTCACTGATAAATTAACATAAAAATTTTTAAAGACAACAGAAAACTTTTGGCAGTGATGACTTCAGTTGGCAACAACTATTTCAGCTCATGAAATAACCAGTAATAAACAAAGTAAATTAAATGTTTGCAGTCGAAAATATGCGTTTTGCTCCGAATCATACTATACTGTACGCACTTTTGCGTTTGGCTGAACGATCTAATTCGTTGCAAATTTTGTCGAAATCAGCATACACATCTGACGAAGAATTCGTGTTTTCTGTTGGAAAATGTTTCTCTATAAGTCTCGCCAACACTGCTCTAAATTTTGTTAAATTTTTGAATTTCAGATTTTTCAAGTTAGGGTTTACGTGTAGAGTCATAAATAACGCAAATAAACTCTAACTCGCCATATGTCCTAGAATTTATAGTGTCTTTGTTATTTTGAGAAATCAAAAAAAAATTTCACATTTTTCTAAAATTCGAAAAACAAACTTTGCCGTTGACACGAATTCAGTCAATTCACCACCAGCATCATCAAGAGCTTCCAAAGTTTTGGATTCTCCAGTTGTTTGGAGACCAATTACAATGCACTTATTCGCCTTAATTGCATCGCGCGCGATTTTTATGCATGTTTTCACCTGTAAGAAAACATTCACACATTTTTTTGAAAATCAAAATTAAAAAATTTATAAAAGCATGCTTTTTAAATGTAACTTCGCTCCACAAAAAAAGAAAAACACAAACACAAATAAATGTAGGTAACAAGCTATTTATTCCTTCTGTTTATTACGTTTGAATACGCTTATTTTTTAAGTAATGTATACTATTTAAACATAATTTAAAAAAGACAAAATTTACTTTTGCACCAATGCAAAGGTATTTAAAAAACCGCTGATGTGCTGCCCAAAACTGTCCCCAAATCAACTTTACTTGCGAGCGACTAACACAGTGATGAGAAAGTGCAGCCTAAAAAAATGACTTTTTAAGTGTTATTAAATCCTATACTTAAGTTCACGTTTAGTTTTTTATAAAAGGCGTATAATATTGAAATTAGCTCCAATAAATATAAAATGACGCAAAAGAAAAATAGGACGAAGCAATAGTATGAAAATGAACAGTGGATATTATATATTTCAGATTGTTACAACATAAGTTCACTGAAAAACACATACCTGAAACTGTCTTCGACATTCGAGCCACAACTTGACAGAAGCATCATAAACTTCGACAAACTCAGCCGTCAATGGCACTTCTTCAATTCGGAAACTCACACCACGGAATGAAAGCTGTCGAGCGAGATAAAGACCTCTCTGCTAAAAATAAAAGTTTTAAAAAAATATTCTGAACTCTGAAAACAGAAACAAAGAATAAAGATGAGTAATCGGTTATTATAAATAATTATGCATCTCAAATATAAACCTTCATGTCCATAGCAACAATTTCCATAGCTCCAACACCCCGTTTTTCTACAGCATTGATGAAATCGCTGAATTCATGAAAAGCCTGTCCCTGACCCCAAAGTCCTATACGAGTCATATAGGCCATATTTCGAGGTTCTGAAATTCAAAATAGCACAATTATTTGATTATCTGTATATAACAGATACTAAGAAAAGAAAATCAAATTTAGAATAAAAGAAACATTATAAAGATATAAACAATGTGAAAGTACTTAAAAGCATACCCAAAACATTATAAATGCTAGTAATCGCGTACCTGTAGCACCAGTTGCTGATGCATACACTATTCGAGCATTAGGCAGTGCTTTCTGCAGTTCCATAACACTTCGACCTGTTTTTGTAGGTTTAGAACCTGATGTTGGCACTAAATTCTTAGCGCGATGGCACTCATCCAGAACGATAACTCCATCGTAATCCTACATGATAACTGGCTAAATACAACGGGAAAAAGAAATTAGAAAAATATTGATCCTTATTTTTCAAACAATTTGAGAAAGAATATGAAATGTTCCTGAAGTAATGCTTTAGAAATCCTTTGATGACACCTGCACGATTTCCATATCAAAGTCAGAGAAAACAGAAAAAAATGCCGTAACAAGAAATGATAACTTTTAGAACACAAACTTAATTGCTCTGGCATTAAATAACAAGTACACACTTCGTAAGAATGATTCCTTTGATGTGTTTAATAATTCTCAGAACGCAAAAAATTAAAGATGAAAGATCAAAGCGGACTAACCTGACCAAACCATTGGATCAACTGTTTAAGTCTTGTTCGATATTTACCTTTTGCTGAACGGCACTCCCCAATTAGTGATGAATAAGTTGCAAAAATGCACCCCTTCTTGACACAATTTTCTTTTCCACCAATTTTGGAATATTTAAATTTGTTTAGTGCGTAAATCTAAAAGCACTAATAGTATAAACTGTTAAGCATATAAAGCAACAAAATAAAGTAATAACATTTATTTCCCAACATAAAAATACAATTCACATAACGACAATGTTGAGCAGTTCTGGAAAATTATAAACAATTTTCACAAGAACTAAAAACCTTAATATTTTTTGCACCGATATCTCGCAAATCTCGCTCAGCATCATAGCGCAGATCAGCTGAAACGCTGAGCCTGTAATTAATGGTTTCTTATTGGGAAGTACGAAAATGCTGTATTTAAATTCCTTAACAAAAATCTATATTTGCAAATGCACAACCACTGAGCAAAAAAATCATCACTTATTTTATCGTTTTCTTCAGTTGATCTTTCGCATCGACATTTATTAATATGCCGCAGAAAAACTATCACAGCTAATATTTTACATGAAATTCATCTGAATAAAACAAAAGAATCCTTACCAAATTGAACGCTTACGTCCTAATAAATAATTCTCAAAAATAATACATGCGATCGTCCTTCCTTTGCCAACACCAGCTCCATCACCTACGGAATAAAATAATTTACAACCTATGCAAAAGAAAATGCTGCAATTTACCAAATGTAATATTAGGGGCATGTACTAAAACCATTTTGACAGGTGCAAGCGAATATAGTAAATCCTATAATGAAGGACTTATGACAGAAAGAGATAGCAGTAACATCCAAACAATTTTTGACCGATGTTTTCGATGCAGTAACATGAATGAGTAAGCACCGAAAATAAGATGATCGCCTCCTTTGAAAACAACTGAAGATCTAACCAATTAAATAGCCAGCACGTTCATTTGAAGGAAGACGCATTTCGTGGGCTTGGCAGGCATATACAACCGCTTCTAACTGTACAGCCGAAATAGCACCCGTATCAATAATCTGAATCCATTATGAAGTTAAATTCAACAAAGAAAATAGATATACGTCCAAACTATATATATATATATATTTTTTTTTTTTTTT
>UYYF01004786.1:14850-33392 GCA_900618365.1 Thelazia callipaeda
ATTTAGTTCCACAAACTAGAAAGACTACCATTATTCCATGTATTTCCAACAAGGATAAATGAATATAACCTCTTCTGGAATTGTTAAATTGTATCGTACATCAGGAGGCGCAACGCTACTCAAAGAAGCAGTTTCAATCACACTGTCGGGATGCGATAAACCAGAACGAAGCTTAGCTGGGCGATATTCAGAATAAGTCTCTGCGTAGCCCAAATTTTCTTCCTGAATTTTTTAGCTAAATGATCTATCATTAAGACCACTATCTCGCAGTAGCGAAATTAACATTTGACTTACTTAAAAACAGAATTTTTACAAAATAATGAGAAAATTTTATTGTACAAATATTAGTCCGTTAAGAGGATAGAGAACAGTCTTTTTTCTTAAAAATGAAGATGGTATCCAGTGAAAAAATGTGAATATACAATTATCACCATCATATTTTTAAAAAAACAATGCAGTAGAGACAACAGATATTACTGTATATCCATACTTTTTTACTGGAAATAATTCAGTAGTGGAGAGGGATTACATACATAGGATATTATTACTGATTGCTTTATATTGACAAACTTATTTTTCTGAAATCATAAAAAATTACTAACATCTTCATCAACATCTTGATCGTTCTGAGTGCTCCGTGATTTCAACGCTGCTTCCATTTCATTACGTACAGATGCCTTCTTATCTTTCTGTTCAAATCCTTGGTTCATTAATTTTCGTTCCTTGATATACGAACTATCAGGCACTTCAGCTTTTGATGTTGAACTATTTGCGGTTACAGATCGCTGACGTCCTTCACTAAATTTTTGGTCGTTGATTCGAACACGTCGTAAAATATCTCTCACTGGAGACGGTGGTTTAGTTAGATTCTCTTGTACACGTATATTACTAATGATATCCGGCTGTTGCTTTTCATCAACATTGTTAACAGCTGTCTCAGATGATGCTGAGCTGATATTGGCAACGGTAGCAGACAAATTATTTCTGCTTTGCTGTAAATTTGATACTGCACGACTTGGTGTTCTGATTATGGCCGGAGGACGAGTACCCTGTATTGTTACCGGTGATGTTCGACGTAATACTGCACTTCGTACAATCCTTGGCTGACCGTAAGGAACAGATACAGTATTTGGTTGCAATGGAGCTAGTGACTGGAACTGACATTCGGTTTCTAGCACATTTACTGAATCCTTCTCGATGCGAGCAGATTGTGCATTACTACAAATTTAGAAAAATTTTAGTTTTCTAATCTTCTCCAAACTGTGCTTCAACCAATCTATTATTTAAATGAGAACCAACAACAAATAGTTTGGTCAACATCTATCTCAATAGTTTAAGGAATAAATGTAATATGAAAGTGAATCTAGAATACAGTAATTGAATGCCTTATTTCTTGAAATCAAAATCTAACCGCTGTAATAATGCAGAAGAGCTAGAAGACCTCAAAAATGGACGAACTAGACTACCACGAAGAGCAAATGTCCCATTTTCTTGTCGACTTAGAAATGTACGTGTGTAAGGAAGACGTCGTGGCATAATTGCCCAGTGACGATCGCGTACATATACGACATCTGCACGGAGTAATACATAATATATGCTTTGATTCCACAAAAATAATTACGTATTTGAATTGAAATTCTAATGCGCATTACATGTATAATACCTACTGTTCTCCACACGACGTGGCATGATAATAACGCGTCGAGGTAAACTAGAAGGAGTAGTACTATTCATGGTTGATGGTTCGTCAATAATTTCAGCACCATTATCATTTTCTGGGATTTTCCGCATTTCAGATGTTGTTTTCATAGCTGGTTGTACTGTTCCAAAGTATTTCGTTACCTTTATAAATAACAATGAAAAAATAAAGCGTAAATCTGATTTTTTAAAACTCTTATGAATGTTATACTATATAAATAATAAAAAAATTTGCTCGCTTTCATTTTGTAGGTTAAAGAAACATGCAAAATTAAGCAAAAGAGTAGCAAAAACTGGAAATTGAGAAAAGCGTACATTATCTTGTTGCTGTTGTTGAATTGGTCCAGCAGTACGTCTCAGACGGAATACTTTTTCTGGATATATGCTGGCATAACCACGTTGTAAAAGAACTGTTCGTTTAATTTTGCCGTTGGTAACATCACTAGGTAACTCTGTTGATTCTCGAAGTTCCACTTGCTGTTGTTGCTGTTGGCGAGTAAGTGCTGGACAAGAATCTTCAACAGCAGTATTTGAAGAATCTTGAACATGTGAAGTTGTCAAAACTGAATTATTCCCTGGACTAGTGTGAGAACATGATGGAAGTATAGCACATGCACTTTCCACATTTTGTTTCTCACTATCTGTGCTTGACTTTTCTGGTAAAACTAATCCCGCTTGATTGTCAATACCCACTGGTGATAATGTTGAGACATTATTTGTTGCAGCATTATTTTCAGTAGTATTTTCAGGAGCAAATAAAAATTCTTCTAAACCTGCTTCACATATTGCAGCGGTAAGTAAATCATCCATCCTATAAATGAATTGAATTTAATAATTTTTTTGACACATTTCATTATCATTATTAATTTATCAATTATGTGTTACAGTGCAAGAGAAGCTAAAAATGAGACTTAATAGTGAGATATTGACAAAAATCAAACTACACGATTTCTCTGCCATTCATGTCTAATACATGCATTATTGTTCATTGAAAAAATTTATGACAATAAATGTTGTAGACCACAAAAAATTACTTGATACTTATCAGTTATAATATTTGTGATTAATCTGTTTATGCTAGCTACGCCAATATACTATCATTTCTTATGATACCTAAGCTTGATTACCAATACTTATTTTGTCCTAACAGAAAAAAGGTGGAAATTGAGCAAGCAAATGTAAGCAACTTGAAGCACTACTTAATTCTCCTCAAGTCGTCAAAACAAGTAAAACAATAGCTCACAACTTGATACAAATGCATACGTAACATAAACATACCATCCTTGCACCAACCAAACGCCTGCAATGAGGTACACACACCACAATATGCAAATTTTTGTCAAAATTTCAATTCATAAAAATCTGCTTCTGCCATTTCATTTCGTCCCTATCTGTCTGCACTCTTGCTCAAACGAACAACATCCGTTAGACAGTCACTACACATCCTACCAGTACTGCTACTCTAGCTCTAGCCTATTCCCTCTTCTATATGCATGAGTCTGACGCCAAACCATTACAAATATACCAATCATTGCTACAGAATCTGTCTATCTGTCTGTCTAAACGATTTCAGCAGCTAAAGTATGACAAATTCACATTCTTATAGATCACTGCAAGCAATCTAAGGAACTCCTTGCAATTTTATCAACTATTCATTTGGTTCAGTCTGGAATCGCGCGACGAATCATCACTTCCTCAGTGAGTAACACAAGAAATGATTGCCTAGGTCATTGTGATTATGTACAAAAAATGATTTTATAGCTTGACTCAATATCAAGGCAGTGGATATCTGATTTAATGGATACAGCAGGCAGAATCACCATCAAACATTCAAGTGTCAAGGCCTAAAAAGGATTTCTCATTTTTTATTACACCTTAATCCAGTAACTTATAGATTCAATAATGGACATGTAGAATTCCATGAATAACTTCTTCTGGTCTAAAAAGCTTTACTTATGATGCGAAAAGGAAATATATCAACAATACTTTGCTACACATGCTTTACCTCTCATAACCTTGTGACCTCTCATTGTGTCCTGTCCATCAAATGTTTTATGTAATTCATTACAGTATTTCCCCGTATATATTTACATTAGCGAAGCTAATTATATAACCTGAAATGAAGTATAACATCGTATATTCTTGTGAAAGAATGCAATTTTCAACTGAACCTATTTGCAGTCACCAAAATTATTGATGACAAACATGCATTTTCGTTGATTTTACATGCAAACATTCTACTGAAATTTATAGAGATGCAGTATGGTGCAGCGAGGTGCAGCGAATATAAACTGCAATTTGGCATACAATCAAAGAGTGATGATCGCTTCAAGAGCCAAGTAGCAAGAAAGTAGGGAAGACAAAGCCAAGAGTGAGGTAGCAAAGAACAAGCCGAGATGATACGACGTAAGGCTCGCAGAGCACTTACTGCCATTTCTTTCGCTTTTATATCAAAGTGTCGCACGCCTTTGCACCGCCCCGCTTTAACTGCATCGCTGCATTCTGGTCATTTGCCAATATATATAAATTAGTCTTATTAAACAGTTTTAACCTTGAAAATAAAATCGCTTTTACATGGCAATAATTCAGAATTTTAGGTCACGTGACCTACTCATATGCAATGGATTTCCATCAAAAAATTGCAGAACACGTAACTTAACGCATGTTGAATTGCAACGCAATACTTTTCTAAGGTGCTGCACTCTCTTCTTTCTCAACTTATCTCCTTTTTCTATTTGCTCTCTTCTCTCTTCACTATCAATTGTGTATTAGTATCTTTTCCAAGTATCTATTCATTTATCATTCTCTATTCATACTTGTCTACATGTCTGTCTCTCTATATTAATTGTACTCATACTAAAGCTGTATTGCAGTTTCTCTCTCTCTCATTGCTTTTTAGTATCAATTTTTCAGTCTTACTAAAGCCCAGTGTTATTTCTTTTTGTAAGGGTCAAAGGTTACTCGCATGAGTTTTTTATTCCACAGATGTCTTTTTGCAATCTTTTCGCACTTGAAATGTAAAACTTTTAGCGTGTTTTTTTTAGGGGATTAGTGGTGAAAATGAAAAACTCACTGTGTGACCTGATGGAATGAGTTGAAATTGTAACTTCGAAGTGCAGTAAGGCTGAATTGTAACTTTAGGAATTATTGAGTTGCGATTTTGTATAATATTTAGTTGAATTGTTATTAGAATTAAACAGAAAGTAGAATTTTCACATATTAGAAAGGTTTATTTAGCGTTTGGCAGATACGTAAGTGAAATAATTTTTAATTACATGACCGATTAGTGGAAGGAAAATATCCTTGGCTAGCCCTTGCTAATAATTCAAAATTTTGCAATAGCTTTTTTAATATAAAAATTATATGCACGTTGTACGTATTAATCTTATTAACAACGCAGCAGCCTTTATATCTCTTCATGTCAGCGACTGTTGTTGTAATTTATCAATTTTTCATCATCTTCATGTTTTTGATTATGACTGCTATCACTTGTCTTTGTATTTCACATATTGATTGCATCAGTCACTAATTATTTTGAAACAGTAATAAACGATTATTGAATGGATTTTTTTGAATTTGATCATTAATGCATGATAGATAATGTGGCAGAAAAATATCATAATGGTCGCTATCACACTATTTGATCATCGAAAAGAAGAATAAGTGACTAATGATGTCCTTGAAAATATATTTTTTCGATGAAAACAATCCCCCCTATTTACTCCTTGACCTTTCGCAGCACAAATAGTAAATGGTATTTGTGTAATGAGAATATTGATTGGAATCTGAGGGTAATTTTGCACATATATAGTCGATTGGTTTGAAATTGGCCATAATGTAGTAGTAAATTATTGGCCCACATGTTATGTTACAACCCTTTATGAACAAAGATTTTGCTTTTTTATTATTTTAGTATTCAGAAGTGGATTAGCAAAATGTCAGCAGACTTTTTATACTCTTTTGTCTTTTTGTTTGCAATAACCAGAAATATTATTTTGATTATATTAATATGAAAAGAAAACACTTCTACTGATTGTTGTTTGATGAACAGTTGTTGTTGTTATTGTTATGTAACCGAGAATCTGCATGATATTAATTATGCATGTTGTTTTCGTTTTTAATGAATTTGTAAGGAAGAACTTTTTCTTCTGTTTCATTACTTACCATCTGAATACTTGTTAAATGATTAATTTGAATTTTTCATCATTTAAATGAAAAAACAGTTTTAAATTTTATTACGAAAACTAATTACAATGGCTTGAGTAACAGTAGTGATAATATTATCATTGACGATAATGTATTACTAATTGATAATAGTGATATTTCCACAGGAAGCAGAAGTGTGATAACGACATTGATCTGCTAAGATGATTACTGCTATCAGAATCAGACATCGTTGAGAAATATTTTTCGTTCTTCAGTCTGAGAGAGTAGTTAATGTTAGTTTTATCAAGATTTATTCTTTCGACTGCTGATTTTTAGCTGATATTTAGCAGAAGAAGAATCAAAATCAAAAAAGTCCATCCACCTAGCCTATTTTTGAGACAATTAAATAACCAATTTTTTGCATAAATTGAGGTCTGAGAATTTATTAGCAAATAGTTCACTTTCGCCATGTCAGTATTTACTGACTATCACTGCTAAATAATCAAAGAGAATTTGAATTGTTAATGAGTTATTTTCTTCTAAATTTTATGCTCAAAATTGCCATGAATATGCAAATTCATTTGTAGTTCTTTTGTCGTAAATGGATGTTGGGTCGGAAATGCCGAAATGATCTCATAGTGTTGAGTGTTTGTTTGCTTGCATGAATGTTGAATGATAATAAACTCAACAGTATTATGAGTCATACCGTGTATATGAAGTTTGAGCAGTACTGTATTTACTACATTATTGTTATGGAATAAAAGTCTAAATGTGAAACAGATGATAGATTCAATCAAATTATTGATTTGATAAATTAAAAGTAGATTAGCAATTGGAATTGTTTATACATAAAATAATGCATTATTCTAAAATAAAACATTTTTCTGCTAACCATTCAATTTCGTCTTTTATTTTTCAACGAAATTTGAAAATCAAAATGTCTAAGCTTGCTTCTTTCTTTTTTGTGCACACACTTCTCGTCATACATGGAATAACGACATGACGGCCATCCTCCACACTGCATTTTCTTGAAACGGTCAAGGACTTTTCCTGATCATCCGTGGAACCAAGGTTCCACGGATGAATACTTTGATCGCAATCATTCTGCTGCTTTCTAGTTCCGACACACTGGTGGATTGCTCTCTCGCATCTCTCACAAAGCTTTTTTCATCTGTTTTTCCATTGAGTTGAAATGCCGTCTTTCCCTTTTCTCATCCTCTATTTCCTTATCAAACCTTTCATATCTTGGCTGCAAATCAATACTGCATTCTTCTGCTTGGTATTTTCATCTGTTTGAGCAATAGTCTTTTCTTCCTCTTCGCCAATCTCATGCCCATCTGCCTTCTTTACTTTGTTCTTTTGTTTGGTTGCATTCCTTGTGAAGTACTACAGTAAGGGGTTGCACAAGTATTACTGTGATAATCTAATATTTCTTCTCGCTTTTTGTCAGTCGCCTGTGAAGTGTAAAGTCAAATATGAGTTCTGAGCTAATAGATAACTGATCTCATTGATTACTGGAACTTTCTATCGTGTTGTACACCATTTCTATCTCTCTGGCGTTTTAACTGCTCAATATATTTCTGAGTAAAAAATATTTTTGAATCACAAATATGCAGGTATTAGTGTGAGGAAAGATCTCACTGTTCTTTGTTAAATGCAAGCAAAATTGTTGAAGTATTTCAAGCGCATATACAAACAGCATAAATTCTTCTTGAATGCGAGATAATTCAAACAATTTATACACAAAAAAACAATATTTTCTATATGAAAATTGCAGCAAATATAAAATCTTCATATTTATATAATACTAGAATTTAGTATAAAGCGTGTAAGAAGTTTGCCTTAAATTTTTGAGTATGAAAGGAATTTGTGTGATTCAGTGACTTACAAAGAACTAGAAACATATTCCTGACCACAAAAAAAATACATGCATATTCTTGACTAAATGTAAATTGTGATCAGAAACTGCTGTTTCTGTTTCACATTTATTGCATATTTAAATATTAATGTTTACGTGTTACGTGACAAATTTCATAAATTTCATCCCAAAACATGAAATGGAGAGTACTGATTTCACAGTTAACATTTTTTTTAAAATCATTCTGACACTGCATTTATTGCAATGTCTTGTTAGTCTAAAGTGGGTTTTTATGGGATGACTTGAATATAATATGGCCCTTTTTTTAAATTTATATATCACTAGTTATAATTTGTATTAGCAAAAATATATATTAAATGCACATTTCCACTGTTTCGTATCAGGCTATCAATCTAATTCATAATTCAAAATCACTTACAACAAGAAAGGATATACGTGCATAATTAAGCAAATTTGAATCACTGCTCATATAGCATGCTAAGAATCTAATTAGAGCAAGTATCGAAAATTACGTCAATATTCTAAAGTCATGTATTGACTATTATTATAATTATGCCAGAAAAAAGTAAACAGTTTTGCATTTATAAATTAAAATGTGTAAAAGTTCGGAAATTCATAATTTTATTGTACAAATCATATACATTTATAGCTATTAATCTTCGAAATATGATAAATTAATGTAACGAAAATTTGTTGTTGACAAAATTTCGCTGTTTATGATTTGCGTTGTAAGTTCAATTTACCTCATGTTTTCTTCATTTCTTACTTTTCCGTAGACATAACAAGACATGTATATGAATTCATTTTTTGGAATATTACTATTAGTTATAACGATGATAGTACTTGTAACAGTAATTATGACATTAATAATGATAACGTCGATAATATTATTATTAATAAGGATAGAAATAGCAATGTAATTGTTATCATTTTTAAGTACTATTATTTTACTATTATTATTTTCGATTAACAAATTTCAAAAGCGTTGTCTGTTAATTCGTTTTAAGTATTTATAATTATGATATTATTGCAGCGCATAATGTCATCGACTTGACTAACAATTACTCATCATTACGTGAATCACGTACTTGTATTAAATACACATGAATACATAATATTCACCATCACTATAAATAACCCACCACGTGAAACGTTTAGAAATGGTTACTATAAGACTCACTTACGGTACTGATGAAAATCGTCAAACAATACTGCTGCATCGGTCAGTTTTCTCCTAATTTTTTCTCTTTTGGCGCTTGATTTTAAATTTATGCTACGTTCATTGCTATGTGACTAATAATAATCTTATAAAATTATTTTATACTGATTAAGATATTTAACCAAAATTCAACATATTTTGAATATTATGAACAGATTGAAGCAGGTTTTTAAACGAGTAAAATTTTGAATTGTTAGACTTAGCTATTATTTGATTAGCGTTAGGAACCAAATATTTTACTAATTTTTATTTGATTTAATACTCTTATTTAATTTCAGAATTCGACTTTTATTTCATCGTTGAATTGGCTAAGGGAAAATTTCCCAATTCAAATTAAGCAAAATACCGTATTCATAGTTAATTCATCAGTTATACTTGTAGTCCTGTTCATATTTGGTATTTTATATATCAAGATAATAAGTTTTTGATTATATCTGATATCTTAAAATTTAGACATTAATAGCTATATAATTTATGCTTCACGCGAAAATATTTAGATCATTTTTGATCTTTACCATTTTTACAAATGAAGTTTTGGTTAGCTTACATATGACAGTTTCATGTAAGTGTAAACAGTTATACCATAATTGGTGTTATGATAAAAAAGCGATTATTTGATGGAAATTATTGCAAATTTGTATTTATTGATCGAACAAACATATAGTTATGCTTTTGGTTGTAGGAAAACAATTGGAAGAAGCTTGTTGATAATAATTAATACAATTAGCAATAGTTGTTTTTGTTTAATTAATCGAATATTTTAAATGTGTTGGAATTTTACAATTGCTGTGTTTTGTAGTCATTGATATGTAGCAAATTTTTATGAAACAGTTGTTTTTTTTTTTTGTTTTTGCATTAATTACGGTCATTCTTTTTCAGTGCTGTTAGTTGTGAATAAATTTTCAGAGGTCTATCACCTTCAGCTTTGTCAAATCGAATGCTAGACAATATTGTTAATCGCAAAACTGGTGGACGTCGAAGAAATCGGAAAAAAACACCCAAGTATGCATAATTTATTACTCAAAATTAATGTCCTTAGGCAGTCAGTACTTACTTTATATTTTGTAGTTGTACAAAAAATTACCTATATCCTTCATTTCTACGTCACTGTTGTATCTTCCTGTCGTTTATAACATTCAACGGATAAGAAATACTTTGAATTCTTTTCCTTACAGGAATGAAAAGTAGTAAGGAAGTAATAAAAAATTCTTTTGCCGATTTCTGATGTCAACACATTATGTTTAGATTTGATGCTATATAATCACAACAATTCAAATAATATTATGCTGAATTTTTTTCACAGGAAAGACAAAAATACTGAAAATGCGACGAACAAAGAAAAAAATAATTCTGATCACAAAATTACAGAATTTTTTCCTCTGCGTCGGAGCAATCGAAAGACTGAGAAGCAGCTTGAGGTAACTTCACTAAAGTTTAGATTTCGTAATTTTTTAATCTGAGCATTTATGGATGCTTTTAGGTAGAATTTTTTTTAAGCTACAGAAAATTTTGTTGAAACAAATACAACCCGAGTGATATTATGCTCAATTTGATTTGTTGTGATATTTTACCAGTTATGTTTCTGAGCTTTATTAGATATATATTAAATATTGTTTGACTGCGCATAGTAAGCAACAAAGCTTACTAAAAAATTGTTTTGTAGGAAGAAGAACGTAATGCAATGGAAAGTGCCATCTTGACAGGTGGTAACGAAAAGTTTCTTGAAATCTTCGAATGCGAGAAAAAAGGTCGTGGGATTCGTACTCTGCGAAGTTTTCAGAAAAATGAATTTGTTGTAGAATATAAGGGTATGTTAACATTATTTTCTCAACGTTTCTAATTTAATTATTATATGTATTGTTTACAACATACAATTTATGTAATAAAAATTGTGAAAGTGATACAATATTAATATTATGTATTCTTGGAAAATGATATAACTTTTAACGGATAAAAATTTTTGATGTATTAGCTGATATATGGTTGAAGGGGAAATAATTGATCTGAGATTGGCGAGAATCCGTGAACGGGAATATGCCAAAGATGATAATATTGGTTCATTTATGTATTTCTTTAAATATCAAAATAAGCAGTTTTGTGTTGATGCTACTGATGAAACGCCTTACAAAGGTCGTCTAATAAATCATTCGGTCCTTAGGCCAAATCTGAAAACAAAGGTATATAAATTTGTAACCTTCTTATTCTTAAACTTGGAATCAAATCAGTGCAAAATTTTTATTTTTTTTATTTTACATGTTTTGTTTTCATGTTTAGTGATTTCAGCAGCTAGCTGCACATATTCGATAAAAACATTTTATTCGAACTTTATCAAAATTTATACGGCATTTGAGCGTATTCATGTGTTTTTACAGATTTTCTTGGAAGACTACATCATTATTATTTGAAATATTAGAAATTTTGAAAATCTCACTTTTTTACGATTAAAAATTATTAATTTATAAAAATTAATTAGAACATTTTGATACATTTTGAATTTGAATCACCGGCAAATATAATTCTCAGCTTTGTACTTCAAAAACATAAAGGATTATGTTTTTATAATATGTAGGTTATCGAACTGAAGGGATTAAAACATTTAATATTAATCGCCAAACGAGATATTGAAATCGGTGAAGAATTACTTTACGATTATGGGGACCGAACACCTTGTACTGTTGCAGAAAATCCGTGGCTTTTAAATTCGTGATATACTACTGTATTTTGTTCTGAAATTGTTGATACGTTTAGAGTGATTTAAATACTTATCAAAAGTTGAGGTTGGATCGGTTTCACTTGTAAATTGTGGATATGAACTTAGTTTTAAAAACATTGTACATTATTTAAATTTATCAAATTTTCAAAAATGGTTTTCAGCGCTTATCTTTATTCACACAATTGTCCTAAATGAAGTTGAATAGATCTCAAACTGATCCGCGTGAGGAAAGTAAGCAATGTTATTGCAATAATTGTGATCTCATCGTTCCTCATACATTTCTTAAAGTTGTAATTAACGATATGCTTGTTGAATTACTTTACTTTCAACACAAATTACAGAATATGGCTTGGACACTTCAAATTCTTTTTCACTTCTACTCTTTGTATATCGCATTATTATTTATATATTATTTCAATAAGAAAGCAGTTCAGGAAGCAATTAGCTCACCGTTTTGCTCAAATTGTCGCATGTTTATATGTTGATATTCTTTTATTATTGAAAAATGGTTCATGGCTTTGGCTACTAAAGCCGTTAACTTCATTTTCTTATAAGTAACTTTACATTTTAATAATAGAAAATGAACTAACGTAGTATAATATCATTTATTGCATAAAAAGAAAAGCAGAAATATATTCAATCTTTTCAATTAATTCTGAATTTTAGATCTGTGTTAGTGCTATAAAGCCAAAGCTAATTCCTTTCTTTCAGTTGCTGATCTCATAATTTTTTCTTCATAAATATTTGATAGTATTATTGCACTTTCTAAGTGGTATTTATTGTGATTCTCAGTAAGTCATCAATGACTGATTTCAAATTTGTTGTTTTAGATTTCTATTAAATGTCAGATATACAAGCAAGCGAAGAGTATTTTCAACTGCTATTTCTTATAATTGTTTACATTATGTTAGATTGTTTCGTTTAGAATTTCAAAAATTACTTTGCATATTTTGTACAGTTTCATAAACTGCTTATTTCAAATACAACTGTTTTGGTTGGTACTACAAAGTTACAAAAAATTAAAGACTGATTTTTGCAAAATTACTGGGTCTTCTAAAATTTATATTTACAGTTTAAAAACTGTTATTTACTTGATATTTTGATTTTTCTTTCATTAGGTTTGTTTCGCTGTACTTGTTTCTATACATTGTTGGTTATTTGTTGCAGCGGAATAAATGTTAGCAGACAGCTTATCTCTTTTGCGTTATCAAAGCGTCACTTATAAATTATCACTGGGATATTTATTGACTAGATGTTCAGGTTGTAATATTGTGATGCTCAACTTTTATTCTCATTATTATAGCAACAAAAGTAGAATTTATTAGAGGCGTATTTTACTGTTATTGTTGTAATCTGTAGATACATTTGGTTTCTATATGGAAAATCTTGAAAGCATTTACATCCATTGTCACACGTATGACGTAGGGTATGCATCCGTGGGAAGCTTCAAGTTGATTTGTGATTAAATTTTGCATTTATTTCTACAAAATTTTTTACTATGAAAAGCCTGAATATAATGTAGTAGACTGTATGAACAATTTCAAGCAGTTTTTATAATCTGCTTCAATTTTTTTAGTGATAATTACTGATTAGTGCATACTATTGATTACGGTAATTTGGGAGTAGTTCATAAAAATAGCTCATCATCATGGTTTAATTATAATAATTGTCCACTTTTTATTTATATTTTTATAGATTAAGTACTGCTAAAGCTCTAATTGGTAAGGTAACATTTACTCATTTATTTTCACATTTGGCTAATTTTTTTGCAGATGTTTTTCATTTCCGAGGAAGATTGGGATGGTAGTATTGATTAAATATACTTTTTACGTGTATGGTCAGTTCAATTCTTTACGTAGCTGTTGTAGGCTTTCATCACAAACGAGGTTGTCAGGTATGTAAAAAAATTACGGAAAAGCAAACAAAAATTATTGTGAATTAGCAGCAGATTTCACAATTTTTCTTAATTTTTTTTAAATTTTAATCTTTCAGCAATATTTTGCATTGAAATTCTAACAATTTTTAGGTTGAATTTTGTTATCCACCTCTTGCGAACAATGAAGGAGAATTACCGGTAGCTTGGCAAGATTTACCTTCTCTTGCACTTCCTGATGGCGCTCACAACGTTGATAACGGTATGAAATACATCTTGCTTTATTTTTCCGCTTTAGAACTTTTTGGTAGAAATGTTAATTTATAAATCAGCTGAAGTTATATTTACTTTTCTATTTCAACTTTTGTGAATGAAAAAGTTTGAAACCCTTTTTTTTAAAGTTTTGTGGTTAATATGTATGTTTACGATTTTTAATTTGAAAACGCTCAGATAAACTTTATTTTGGCTCAAAAAGAATTGTATAAGCTTCATATTTATGATAGCAGTCAAGATGCAGCAAAAATCTGCTTGTTTAAGTTTTTTTTCATATATGTAGTTATTAATTCTTTCAATAATTTTGTTAATTAGTTTAACTGTTCAAGAATGGCTGAAAAGCTGAAAAATTTCTATGCTTAACCAAGATTGCAGATTTCATAATTAAATTATTTTACATTTTTTTATTTGAAATTTTAGACGTGATTTATTTTTTGCTACCGTCTTTGGATGATCCAAATCTATCTGTTTTCGGGGTTTCCTGTTTTCGTCAAATTTCTGCAGAGGTGACTAACATTGATTTTCAGCATTATTAATGATCAAATTGACAGTTTCTTTCTTATAGAATAGATTGTAAGATATATCATACTCTTTGTGAATGCTTTGTATAATCATATTCCTTGTGAAACGAAATAAAAGTTATTTGAAGTACTTGATACTTTTAATCATTGGGTCTTAAGGATCTTCTGTATAAATCTTCGGATGTTACGAGATGTACTGTACAAAAGAGTGTTTGTGTTTTATCTCGAGTACCACTTTTTGGTGCATTAACTGCTAAATTGCAACTCATTACGAAGGCATATTTCAATGAAAGAGATTTTGCCAAGGTACTCTTTTTCACTCATAAATAATTTGCTTAGATTGAAATTCCTTTAAAATTTTTGCTAAATTGTGTCATAGAGAAAAATTTTTTGTGAAGGAACTGTAAAATATCTATCTTGAAATCGTAGAAATATTGATATCTTCTTTTGTTTATGCAGGCAAATGTTTCATGTCTTTAAAAGATATTTTTTTTCAATTTGATTCATGTCATTTAATTGATTCTAAGGTTGAAGTGTTATCTCAGATGTACGAAAATCTTTGTGATATGTTTCCAAATGTTGAAACTGATGAACAAGCCGCAGTTATGGGTATGTATTCTCACTTAAGCCATTATCACATGGATACTTCGAAAATTTGTTCTAGTGTTCATGAGAGAGCTTAAGTTGGAGATTTTTTTGAAAAGCGTTCAATTGTGCTTCAGATTAATATTTATAATGCAGTTTCAAGCGTTTTGGTGATCGGAAAGAAATTGCAGATATTTCTGTACAGTCTCTTGTGACGACATTCAAGCATCGAGTTTTGGTTTTATTCAAATTGTTGCTGTTAGAGAAAAAAGTAATGTTTTTTTAGATATAAAGAGCTTAATGTTCACTTTTACAGTTTAATTTTTGTTGCTTAATAAGCTTCTGTATTCTATTAGTACTGCTTTAGTATAAAGGAAATGCATTATTTTTTTGTGAAAATATCCAAATGTACCCTATTTTTATTCACATTATGTACCCATTCCATCCTTTACAAAATTCTTTAACATTTCTCCATTTTCGCATTATATTATCCAACTCAGAACTTTATCTTTAGGTTGTGTTTTATATATCGCCGGTATTTCAACTGAGTCAGCTTATGGTTGCGCTCATATCACTTTTCCCACGTAATATATTTAACTTTGTAATTAAAAAATTTTGAAAGTGGTAATAATGTTTGTTATTCTATATTTTCATTTATTATGCGACATTGTTGCTGTTAGAGACAAAAGCAATATTTTTTTTATCTATCCAATATTTCTTGCATGACTAGTGTCAATTTCATACTCATGTTCTGTGGTCATTTTCTTCGCAATTTCAGTATGTCAAGAGAAAACTTTCAAATTTCAGTTTCTTCTTAACATTAGCGTTAGGTATGGATCAGTAAATATAATTTATTGATCCCAGGTTTGGTTGAAAAAGGCTTGTTCCATGCAGCATCATATAATCGAAGTTCCGTGAATTTATCAACTGAAGATAAACGTTTCCATCGACAAGAAATAGGTAAAGTTGGCTTGCATTTGTTGTTGTGGTTAGTTTTGAAAGTTATGTTATTATATAAGTAGTAGTGTTCATGAAATCGTTTTGACAAAATATTAGGTCTCTCATTGAATTTTCTATTCATTTTTTTTACAAGCTTGATTTCAGAGTCTTATTTATTGTTCTATGAAAGCTTATTTCAGCAGCATTCTTGAGTTGGGTTTCTGGAAATTGCTTCCATAATCAATTAGATTTCTTTTAAAACAATGTGTTTTTTGCTATAGAAAGAAAATATTTAAACATCTTTTTCAATACTTTCAATACTTGAAAAAGATGTTTAAATATTTTTTTTTAAAAAGATGTTTAAATAGTTGAAATCATCATTTTTTTTAAATAATTTGAAAAGTTTCCATACTTCTACATTTGCTTTTATTTTCAAATATCAGTAGAAATCAGAAAAGAGATTTTGATTCTGTTCTCATTTTCCGACCTAACAACAGAAAGGAAAAAAATAGAATAGTTCCCAGTTTCATGTGCTGTAATGATTTCAACTCTTTAGAGATGGAAATGGGCAATGACACACTGAAAGTTGAGTCTGCTGTAGAAGATGGAAAAAGTACGATTTATTTTAACTTGGAGTTAAATGAAAGAAACAAAGAAAAATTTGTGGAGACCACAGATGAGGGTTGGTATCTTTATGATTCGTTTGATTTGTGATTCGAACTTTCACCGTAATTTATCACAGTCATATTAATTTCCATGATCAGTCATGGGACGTATGACAGAAACGCAGTTATCAAGTGATGTTAATGCTGGCTGCTCTTTGGATGTGTTGCGGAATCAATTTTTGGATACTGATTCCTATGGATTTCCATTAAGCATTTTCACCAAAGTAATATTCCAATCTAGGAAAAGTTTTTACGATTGAACAAGAAAAATGGTGTGATTATAAATCTATTCATATCTCTGTTTCTCAAGGCATTGTTTTGTTTATTTAACTGTTAAGTGCTAAAAATTTTGCTGCAGGGTTCTTTATTCCATCCGTATCTTAGTATTTGTCATTTGGATATGATTAGATCGGATAATACGCGTGCTCACTGCATTGGTGCAACAAATGCTTTATTTGTTCAGCGACGAGATCTACTTGATGCTATCGTTACGGTATCTAAATTTTTTGTACAAGTCTTTATTAATTGCTAAATATTCTCTGAATATTACAAAAAATTATTATTTTTAGTCTTTTTGAATGCAATTAAATAATATTACATTATGAATGCGTAGATAATGTGTTTGCGCTCGAATTCAGTATTCTATTTTAACAGATTACGCCTGTATTAATGTATGTCGA
Organism: Thelazia callipaeda; assembly: GCA_900618365.1. Lineage (NCBI taxonomy): Eukaryota > Metazoa > Nematoda > Chromadorea > Rhabditida > Thelaziidae > Thelazia > Thelazia callipaeda. The sequence goes on from UYYF01004786.1 coordinate 32,042, forward strand.
AATAAATGATCAGGTTTATAGGCGAGTTGTTTTCAGTGATTAATATAAGTATAGTGTGAACAAAATCAAATTTATTGTAAAAAGTAAACTGTCATGCATGAGTATGATCTTTAGGTATTATATAGAACATTAAAGATTGTTTAAGGTAGATGAAAATGGCGATGGATACATTGACATAATGAATGCTAACTTGAAGCGAGCACTAACTTTAACAGCTGCTGATTTACGGTTCATTGATTTTGTTTCTAAAGAAGTGGAAATAAATGCACAGTCACCAAGTATGTTTTTGCCTATTTTTATATCACAGCAATGGTTAAATGTAAATTTTATCTGTAACACATTGATAAACAAGTGGTATGCTTTGTTGTGCAAGTCAGCAGATGATTTCTCTTTATGTTTTAACCTTTTAGCTGAAAATTACAAATAAAGTGCTTGTGTCAAGTGAAAATGAAAAAGAGGAATATACTATTATCTCTTCATTCTTAGTGTTTACGGATTCAATTTTTAATTATTGTTTATTTTTCGCGAAATTTGAAAATTCTTCTCCAGTCTCAAAAGATGGAGATTCCAGGTTGGGAAGGAAGTGATGACTGGATTCGTTTGCAAATGCGTGCGTATTTACTATCACTCATAGCAACGGTTCGTGCTGATTTAAAATGCTCATTAGGGGATTTTAATGAGTCCTTTATAGAAGAATGGAAAATGACTAATAATTATCGTATATGGTCGTCTGGAGAATATCCGGATCTAGCAAGCACAGTACCAAGGCAGCATTTTATTCTTATTTCGTAACTTTTGTTGTGCTTGTAATTTTAGTGTCTTCTATATTAATTAGTTTTATTTTGAAATTTTGAGTGAGAAAAAATCTATTTTCAAATAAATTTATAATTTTTTTATTGAATAAAATGTATTTATAGAATACGACTGTAAGTTAAATTTTGCAATCGTTAATGCAGCGATGGCAAAGTATAAGTTATTGAATGTACAATAAACTATTTTAGTCATCCATTTACTGGTACTATTGGAATATCAGATGTTTTATTACGAGTAGAGCATTCAGTTGGTGGTTCAGAAAGTGGCCGACGTGTAGCGTCTGCTGTTGCCAATACTGGTAAATATTTCTCTGATACAAGTTCGAAGATGAGAACAAGTTTCACTTCATGGTTTAAAGGAAATACGAGAAGAGCAGAATAACATCTAATCGCACTTAATTTACTTCTATTATTTTTTTGCTGTGTATAAAAATGTACAGTTGGTCTCTTTGGTAAACTTTGTAACATTTTCTTCATTGTCTGTCCATTTACAAATATTTTGTGCTTGGGATTTCATATTGACAAAATTAAATGAAATC
>UYYF01004787.1:9553-33304 GCA_900618365.1 Thelazia callipaeda
TGAAAATTTTCTATAGAGTAATAATTTGTATGTAAAAGCAATAAATTACAGTCAAAATTTAGTAAAATCAAAGCTATTTTGTGCTGTTGTACTATGATGAAAACGTACTGTACTTTCAAATTGGAAATCCAACTGAAATGAAATTATGCAAAAATTAGTGATGTTTTTTATTTAAAATCAAATTACTAATATCTTTTATTGATCTTTCAATTCAACATTTGTGCTTTCAATTTAATATGCGTAAAATTTTGGTTTCCTTAAAAAGGATTTAGACAGTGATTGCTAATTTCTGTGCAAAAACAATTAAAATTGTGTATGATAATTAAATAGATATTAAATTGAATACAATACAAAACAAAGAAAAAAAAGATAAAAATATAATTGGAAATGCGATTGTAATGACTAATGATAATAATGATGTTAAAATTTATTATTAGCATTTTTTTTCTTGATAATATTTTTTCGTGTCACAACTAACTATGATGATAAAGAAAAAATATTTTTAGTGAAATTTATTAAAATTGTTGAAATTTTCATGCAGTAAATTTCTGATCCAAAATACTAAACGCAAAAATTTATGTTCAGTTTATTATAAATTTACAGTGTCACTTCAGTGTACTCAATTATTTTCAAATAAATTATAAACGGATATATAAACTGCACAAATACTAAAAACTTGAAACAGTCTGCGTGAATGACGTCAATTCAATTGTCATTGCAAAATAATTTAATTCAAAAATTGTAACAGAAATTTTTAATTTCAAAAAATCACAAAAGTTTTGATTTGAATGAAAGCTGTAATTATATATTTCATATAATGCTTTAATACATTTTTTAAAAGTATCAAACTTTCATTACACAATTACTGATGAATTTTTAAAAGACAAAGAATAAAATAGAAAATTGTACCAAAATACTCAAATGCAAAACTTATAAGTCGTCAGTAACCTTGCATTTATTTCATTTAACGCTTATAGTTTTATGCATATTTTTATATGCATTAAATGTTGTAAGTAAAAAAATTATTGTTGTACACATACAAATATATGCTTAATAATAAGGAGAAAATTTTTGATATCAAAGCGTAAGAATGATTGGCTCTACTGACCCCTATTTTAAATTAGACTATTACATTACTGATATCAATTTGAGCTCATTTTACGATAATTATCAAAACTGCAATCATCTCATGTCATTTCTAATTTGCGCAGCAATGGATTTGGAAGAATTCAATATGCCAAATTCTTTGGATAATTTAAATTTGGTGCTGAATTAATTGCAATTACATTGATTTTCCGCTGTTTCTTAGGTGATAGTGATTATGATTTGATACCACTATCATACACCAGGCATAATTAGTCTCTTTCATATTGCTAATTTTCAATTATTTTCCATACCTTTTTCCTCTTTAATCTCATCTTCTTATAAGTAATTTGAACTAATTAGTAATTATTAAGCGCATTTAAAATATGCTAAATCATTTCAAACAAAAATGCAAGCAAGATTATCTTTTTAAAACTGTATTTTATTTTAGAAATAAATTGTTTCTTATTCGTTCATCATATTTTTCTAACCAAATTTATCTACTTAAGCAGTGAATGTTAGCTTTGAAGATTCAATCACAAGACTGTAATCACTTCATTTTTGTGTTATCAGTAACCTAATGAATGTATCATTTGTGCACTTTAGTTACACTATTAATCATTTCAGAGTATTGAAATTTTTTAAAAGCTATTTTTAGTTTTTTGAAAAAGTGTTTAAATGGATTTATCAAACATTAATTTATTTATTTTTGAGATTTATGGTTTGTTGTTTAATTTTTAATATTTTTTACCAATATGTTAAGTGTTCTCAATGCTTACTTCATTTTCGTCCTTTTTATCATTCAAAGCAAAGAACACTTTTTTAAAATATAACCTCCGATTATTATCTCACAATTTATGTACGATTCCATTTAGCAGCATTTGTGCTACTCACTTCTTCAAACTGTTCAAAACTATCAAGAACTTAATAATATTTATTTTCCCTTTTTCAAGTTTTTTTAAATTACTAATAATTAATTTAAAGAGCTATTAAAAGTATGTCATATATATTAATATGAATTAAAGTAATTATGGTAACAAATACTTATCAATATTGTAAGTATTTGTTAGCATAATTACTTTAATTCATTTGTGTTGCCTATCATTAATCTTCGATCAGTTTTAAAGTATATTAAGTTATGTAAAAAGCAAAAAAATTCTGACATTTATATTTATATTTTAGAAAAATTGAAATTGTATTATTTATTCGCGGTTTACTGCAACTTACAAACATTTTAGACTTTTAGACTTCATATATATTCTATTTATGGGTTTTTCGGTAAATTTCTGGCGTGAAACACTTGGATATAAGGAAATAGGTCACTTTGCAAGGTTAATCAAGAACGCATCAAATAATTATTATTTACTGTAGTACTGAAAGTAGTATATGATGTTAGAAATATTATTATAATTTCTTACTTGTGTCAGCAATGTTCACTAATACTGTTTTACAAATACAAATATTTTTTACTATTATCAATAAATAAGTCATGAAATAATTTAAGTTAATGTTGTGCATAAAATTGAAAATACTTATTTCAAGATTATGTGTTAGGTAAACTTGTAATTATGACAACGACAGCATCACTGTTAACTAAATTAGAAGATTCTGAAGCAAATGGAAACTCACCTTATCATATTGATATAATTCTGAATAAAAAAATTTATAATCCCGGTGAAACAATTTATGGCGAAGTAATTTTTCGATTTGACAAAAAATTGTCATGTGATATGATTACTGTACAATTATTTGGCTCTGTTCGCGTTTTCTGGATTGACAATGGAGTAAGATTTGATAAAATTATCAGCTTGTTTGAATTTAAATCCTCAATAGATTGAGGAGATTTTTTTTCTGATCATTTTAAGCAATTCAAAATTATCTGTTAAAATTGTAATTATAATTGCTGTAGTAAACTTTTATTCTTTGCTAATAATTTGAAAATATTATTATTTTTGGATTATAAATTTTTTAGCTAATAACAAAAATTAAAATATGAGTTTTTAGATTCGCAATGGTAATTTACGACGTATACCACATGAACAAAAAAGAGTTTTAATTGATGAAAAAGCAACTTTGTGGTGTGATGAACAAAATAAAATTTGGAATAAATATACTCAGCCAAACGTTTGTTTTTATTATTTAAATACTGTTTTTGAATTTTTTAAGTTAAGAAACATGACTTTAATTGAAAATATATTAGTAAGCAGTATTTATTGTTCAAGGCTTTCAATTTATTTTTGTTCAAATATTAAAAGTATAGTAATAATATCATTAATAATGATGATAATAAAAATACAAATAATAATAACGGTGATAACAATGATAATAATTTTTATAGAGGTCACTCTCTCATGAAAAAAATTGTAGCAATGATAGTGGTACCAATGATGATAACAATATTGTTGAAGTAATTTTTATCGCAATGAAAGCATATGAAAATACTTAATCATTTGTCAGTGCTACATTGAAAAGCTTTTAAAGCTAGCTCTTTTTTTTTCATTTTTGTACACTTTTAATAACTTTTATAGCTCAATGATATTGTACACTTTTCGTCACCTACAAGCGTAAGATTAAGAAAAATTGAAAAGAATGCAGCTTTTCACGGAATTGGAATTGGTTATCACAAATATAAGTTTACTTTTGAACTGCCAAAAAATGGACTTTACACTTCATTCGATTTAAAAAATTGTGATGGCCGTGTGCGATATGCAATCAACGTAAGCTGCTATACTTCAAGTAATAGCAATATTTAATTGCAAAAGTTATGAAGTAAAAGCTTATGATTTTTTTAATAAACATATTAATAAATGTGTAAAATTTATTACCATTATGTTATCAAAATTTTTGTAAATCGAAATTGTTTAATTTTCCAAAAAGCTTTTGATAAATAATAAAAGTAATCAAAAATTGCATTATTTTCAGGTTGAATGTCTTTCATATAGTCGATTAGTAATAAAAAAAAGTTTAACATTTCCAATTGTTTGCCCCACCAATCTAAATAATTATAAAGAAGCAATGACCAGCGCTTGCATTAGAAAACGAATTGAATTTAAGAAGTAAAATTTTTAAATTTTTTGAAGAAAAATTAGAAATAAACTATCTAAATATTTTCTTTAAAAACTTTTAAAATTTCTTCAAAATCAATTAAAATCCTAATAAATTCATATGTATTGAATATTCTTTACAATATTTTATTACGATTTTTTGCTAATTGTCTAAAAAATTGAATCTATTTAGAGGTAAATATTTTGAAGTTGAATTATCAATATCAAGGCGTTGTTTAGTACCTGGAGAAGCACTACCTGCACAAGTACGCATTGATAACAGGTGTTGATTAAAAAACTCAATTTTAATGAATGAAAGCACTTTTTTTTTTTGATAATTAAAATCAATTATGATTTTTTATTAAGTTAAAAGTTTTTTTAGATCGGGTAAATCTATCAAATTTTCACATCTATCAATACAACAGAATGTTTTTTGTGTTGCGACTTGTCCATTTACGCATGGCAAAGAATGGTTTCAGGATACGCTCGGTAACTTTTTATTTCTTGACTTCTAAATTGGACTTTTTAATTTGAAATTAATTCATAAAAACTACACGCATAATTGATTTTTCAATAGTTTTCAACCAAATATTTGTATATTACTTTGTGTGATTAATATTTCAAAAAATCTTATATTATTAATTAAAAGTTTTCAAAATTTAAATAATAATAATAATAGTAATAATAATAATGAGGTAAAAAAAAATTTTTCAAAAGGAGTGGATATGGATATTAATAAAATACCTACTGGATGTATGCATAAATATGTTCCAAAGTTTAACGTTCCTGCTTTGATTCCTGGTTTTCAAATTGATGGATTTTTGACTCTTGATTATAAGCTTAAATTGGAAATTGGCTTCGACAAAGTTAATTTGAATAACGATATGAAACACGTTGTTTGCATATTAACAGTTTGTTATTCAATTAATTTTCTCATCTATCTTATTCCAATCAAATCAGTCATTAATTACAATTTAAAGTTTAATAGTTTATAAGAATTCATTTGTGGTTTTTATAATATAATTCAATTAGCTATTATCATTAGTAGTACATTAATTTATATTTTGTATTAATTCAGCTAGCGTCTTGGATGTTTGTGTATTTTATAGAAAAGCTTTAATTTAAAGTTAAAAAGCTGAAATATATGCAATATTCTGATGATAATATTCAGATACCAATCTTTATTACAACAGGCTTCATAGGAGAATCAGATCTCGAATTCGATTCCAACCTTCAAGAAGGTGATTGCTACTATAAATGCTAAAAGAAATAAATTAACGAAAATACTTTATCACACTTACTGAATAATAATAATGATAATATGAATCATTTTATTATGTCAGATCCATGCAGTTTTTTATTTTTTGGTTAAAACCCACTGAAAGCAATCAAATTATTTATATTGTTTCTGCTTACTTTCATTATCATAAAGTTCAATCATAGTTAATCAAATTAGCTAACCATAATTAAGGTTCTTAGTTAATTTAGCTTATCTTTGAACTTTCAGCATCAGAACCACCTCCAAATTACTATGACGTTCAACCGCCATCTTATGATGAATGCAAGACCAAAATCAACTTTGGAATCCAAGCTAATTCTGAAATTTGTACAATGTCTGCATTAACTTTAACCAATAATGATGAAGAATTATAGCAAATTTAGTTTGCATGCTATAAATTTATAACTAATTTAAATTCGATAAGAATAGCAATTCTCAAAGTTAAAAATATATTTTGATAAACAGGCATATGCAAATTTGGAATTTCTTTAGATGAAATATGCATAAAAATAATTGTACAATATTTAAAATTTTTAAATTTGGTTTGTAAGTAGTGAAAATTTTAAATGCATATTACTGAAATATTTTGGCGTCGAAATTTTTGAATTAAGCGTAATTGATATGGCATGTAAATACAAAATTGAAAATGTATGTAATCAACTTTTATAGACTCAAATTAGTAAAAATATAATTATTTCAATTGTGGTATCAAGAATAGTTAGATTTTTTTTTTGCGTTTGAAATAATATCTAATGAAGTGGAAATATTTTTCAGTAATTAACTGTCGTCACATAATATGATATGATATAAATTATTACGTGATCTTTGTCATACTAAGGTCATCACACATAAAAATTTTGTTCAACTATAAGCCATATTATTAAATAAGTAATTATATTTCTATTATATCTTTTAATCATGCTTTTTATTGAAAAAAACTGCTGAAACCAATTGGAAAATTAAAAAATTTGCAAATTTTACGAGAAATCATAGAGATATATTTATTAATTATACAAAACCAGCCTAATAATTTTATATACAGTCATAATAGTATTACTTATTTTTGATCTTATTCTGGAACTTTGTTTAGTTTTCTAGTAATAAGAGTGAAGAATTTTAATGATTTTCACTTAACGTGAAAATTACAAACGTAATGTTAAAATTCATTAATGTTACCAAAGAATTGATTTAATTTGACTGATCGTTTTGTTTTCACACATCGTTTCCGAAGATTCTATCAATTAACTGCACAATTTTGATACAATTCATTTTAACTTGTTTGCCATACGAATAACGCGCACATAAAATGTACCATTGTGTGGTTCATGCTGTGTTATAAATGTATTCATTGTGTTACTGTAAAAACAAAATATAATTACAAAAATAAGTTTATTGATTAAATTATCCGAAAATTTTTTTTAAAATTAATCATTTATTAATATTTAAATAATTTTGCTATTAATCACTACATTACGATAACTAAAACAATTGAGAATAAAACTTAACGACTAAATTAATTACTTGAATGTTTGCATTGAGAAATTTGTAGCAAGCTCTATTAATGAATTATTATTATCTGCTTCATTTTCTTATTTTATCAAGTGGTAAAATGTTCGAAAATGAAGAATATCCGCGCAGTAATCATATCATCGAAAACAAGTATATTTTTCAATTGCTCACTTAAAGTAAAAAATTTTGTTATTTTAACATTTGATTGAAATCATAAAATATTTTATAGTTTATTTTTGAAGATTTATTGTCAAATTTATTCCCAAAAAGCAGTAATTAATAAGGCTTGAGCGATCTGTTAGTTATATTTTTTATAGATATAATTTTGATTGATTTAACAGCCGCACTGAGATAAAAAGAGATTAAGGAACAATTATTTTAATAATTATTTAAATCTAAAGCTATTCGTACTTATTGCTAATAAAATCATTTCGTTTTATTTACTATTAAAAAAGATTTAAATTTAATGATAATTTTATGAAAAAAAAATGCATTTTAGTACTACAAATGTCAAAATTTTTTGAAATGCAAAAAAATAAAAATAAAATTAGACAAAAGTAATAATTAAACATTTTAATGGGATATAATTGCAGTAAAAATGTTGATGATGAAGAAGCCAAAAATGGTATGGCTTTTCTTATTTATTTTTGTACATTTGCGATTTTAATAATTATTTGATCAAACTTTCTGGCTTTTATCACAATATGAGTAGTATTTGAATATATTTAATTGTTTATTCATTTAAATTTGTTCTATGATTTCCTTTGCAAAACTAAAGCACAATAGAATAAAAATTATTACTATATTTGAGCAAAAATGTTAATATTGTAATGTTTTCATAATTGTTAACTTTTTAAGTGTGTTAGAAAATCTTTTTGTAAATTATGTACAAAATTTGCTGCATAAAAATGATATAATTTGATTATTATTTTCAAATTTATCTTAATTAAGCAATTTAGCAAATTTAGATGCATCACAATTTTTTTTCATCAACTTCACTAATAATGCAAATGTTACTGAAATGCAAGCAGAAAGCGTTAATTCTGCAATTTTATGGTTAAATGCAACTTATCAGGTGAATATTTTCATGAGTATACTTTAATAATGTCAAATAAGTTACGTTCAGAAAACAATTTATTGCTAATTCTAATTCAACATTTGAGTAGAACATACATAATACAATATAAATAAATATATTCAGTCTATTGAAATATTATTCCTTTCAGGCTTATGATATCGGTCTTAATATTACTTCATTAGAGCAATGTGTTGGAAAAGTATCTGATAAATCTCAGTTGATTGATTTTAACAGTACTTTAGAAGTAATTTTTTTAAATCCTTTTTTGATCAAACTTTTTTCATTTAAGTATTTATAATTTTTCGCTGTCAGTTTCATCTTTCATTTAAGATTTTATTATTAAATTTAGCCAATAATATTACCATATCTCTTTTGTGATCAACTAATTGATATTTTATTATGGTTATTTTCAAAGAATGAAATGAATAATACGAAAGGTATAAATTCGCTAACACCTGGTATAGAAATTATCGACACAACTGAACGTTTAAAAGAACTTGGATTAGATGAAAATTTGCTCAACTTATATCAGGTACTAATTAGATTAATTGGTAATTATAAATGACTTAAAAAATTGAAGTACAAATTTTGGTATAATTTTAAAAAAAATTTACTTTCATAAATTTCAGTGCTACTTATAATAACCAACATTAGCATGTTGGTTTCATGCATTTACCAATAATATCTTTGCTTATTAATTAAGCAATTATAAAGTTTATCATTTATCATATCTATAGTCTAATGATATGATAAAGAAAGTGCTTCATGTTTAATTGAGTATTATTTTGAGAATTTATTTTATAAAAATACTATCATTTAAGAAAATTATAATTGTCTTCGACAAAATTTGTAAAAATTATCCACGAGAATTATGGTTTTCAACGACTGAACATGCACGAGAATTAGATATAACAAATTCGTTCGTTTGTGATCCATTTAAGGTATACACAATTTACTATCTTAATTAAGAATTAATTTGTGGAAAAAAAATTACTTTCTATGCTTTGAAAATAATAAAAATTTTGATAAATTTGTACAGGTTTTTTTCATATCATATACTACTGTAACTTACTGCTATGACTTGTTTTCGCTTTAATTTAATGCAACAATCATTTTTGATATTAATTTTATTACAAATTTGCATCTACACAATGAAATTAAAAATTTTTCACTAACAAAATAAAGTGAGCAATTTTTGATTCCACTATTGTAATACATTCAAAGGCTTTTATAGATTAACTCAAAAGTTAATCTCTCTCAAAAACAAATTTTTATTCATTTCATATTTAATAATTAATTAATTGGCTTTAATTAAATGTTACAGGATGAACTTCATCCAAGTGAAGAAAAGTTACAACATTTTGCTAAGATTCTAAACGACATTGTATACAATTTTAAATCAAATAGTATGTTGTAATTACTTTCATTGCTTTTTTTAAAAGTATTTTTCAATAATTATGCTTAAAAATTATCAAATTAATGTATGCATTTCGAAGTTAAGAAAATCAAAAGTGGATGTTTTTAGAAAAATTCCCGAATTCCAGAAACACTTCAGCATCTAAAATTAATCCAGCAATAATGTTATCTCAATCAAATGGGTAATAAATTGAAAATATTCAAGCTTATATTTTTAGAGATCATAATTGATTGTATTTAGGCATTCCACATGATCCACATGACCCACATGATTGCCGTTAATATTTTATGCAAAACTGAAACTTTTTTAATAAAAATTTTACTACGAAAAGTAATCAGAAAGGTGCTTAAAATGATCATAATCACTCATAATAATTGATTATCTTAACTTATTAATACATTTGTTAGATCTATTTGTTTTGATTAATTGATGGTAATTACTTGATTGTAGAACGAGTGAAGTTAATAGAAAATTAAGTGAGCTTTCATATTTTCGAAGCGTATCGAAAAAAGGAATCAAAGAGAATGAAAGCAAACTTTTACACTTGTCAACTTCTGATGATGACAAAAGCGATTTGGTTAATTTACATAAAGTTTTTACAATTTTTTAAATTTTAAGTTATTCAAGTCATTCATTTTATTACTTTATTATTTTCTAAAAACTTTATTGTTACATGAAATAAATTAAAAAGCTGCAAAATTGAATTTAACAATTTAGAATTTATCATATATTATGGTCAAATAATTAATTTCAGACAATGTGGACTCGTCTTGAAGATCAGTCTTTAGATACTGTTAAAGAAATTTTAGTTGATTCAAATAATGGCAAAAAATCATCTACGCCAATTGTCATAGAGCTCAATTTTACTCAGCAACAGTATGTTTCTTTTAAATAATCTATATTAAAATTGTCTTAATTTTACATGATTTTTACTTCATACTTATTTTATTATTATTCAAAAGCATTAGTAAATTGTTTTAAATAAATAGAAGTAAAAATTGTTTTCTAAAATATACCATTAAATGCAATTATTTTGCATTCATTGTTTTTTTGTACCGAAAATATTTGAAAAAATGATTTCTGTTGAAAGTTTTCAATAGATTATGATTCTTCAACATGATTTCAAACATCATAAATTTACATAGTGCTTTTATGCGATATAATTTGCGGATTATATAGAAAGTAGTATTAATAAGTGCAAAAAATAATAAAAAAGTTTTTTTTTAAATTAAAAAGTATAACAAATTCAGAGCTCGCATGATTGTTGGTAGTTGGGAAGCAGCTCAGGCATTACGTCTAAATATATCAAAACAATTGTTCGAAAGACATCAACTAATTGGATTATTACTTGATGGTGTTTGCGCTGATTTTGTACCAAATGCTATTGATGAATTCAATGCAACTAAATTTTCTGGTTTATATTTGATAATTTTATAAGATATGCAAATTTGTAATAATCGTAAGTTTTGAAAAAATTTGTACTTTTTTCTTTTTGAAAAAATCTTTAAATGAAAATAAATTTAGGCATAAATATATAATTTTAGGCGTAAATATTGAGGAGCCAATTGGATTGAATTTAACAGCATTATCACTAGCTGGCATTAATTTAACAGAATTGGCTGAAAAATTACGGAATGATAGTGAAGTTGATTTAATTTTGAGTAGAACAATTTCAGCTAATGGGTACATTGCATTAACAATTAATTATTAAAATTTTACTATAGCACTGTAGATTTTTTTATCATATCAAGTATTTAATTTCTATTTATTGCATATTTTCAGCAAAAAATTTAAATATTATTATATATTAATTTGTTTTAACTTTTGGATATGATAAAAATTGGAAAAAAAGGTGTAACAAAATGAATAAAGATTGAATTATTTGCTTATATTCGATTGTTTAGTGCATTTAGATAAAAAGTTATTAAAATTTAAAGGTTTTGATAATTGCAAAATTTATTTACAGATTTTTTCTATTCAAAAATTTAAATTCTTCTCTTTCTTTTTTTACCAACATTTTAGAACTTTGGGTGGCTCTTTTATTTTACCAGTTCTGCAAAAAAATAAATACGATCCATTTTCGGCACCAATTGTATTCCAAGGTAGCGCTGTTGTTGTTCGGTTTGGAATTTATATTGAATCATTAAGCAATTTTTTGACTTCTACCATGGTAGTTATTATTTTCCATTCTTGAATTAATAAAATATATTTATGCTACAGTATCATTTTAGAAAAGAAAATGCTTGTAAAATAAAATAAGCATTTTGTATTTTTGCAAATTCAACAATATTATTTAAATGTTGATTCTTGTAGTTTCACAATTTAATCAACATTTTTTGTGAAAATTAAATTTTGCAATAAGAACTACAGTAATTCATTAATATTTTTGTTTGAGTAATATTTTTTATTGAATAATGCGAAAGATATTTGTTAAAATTAATTTTTCTAAAAAAGAATAACATTACTTGATGATTATTCCTTAGGATTATGATATGGACATATTTTTGATGATGGCTTGGCGTGATCCACGTTTGGTAAATCCGTATGAAAAAGCAATACTAGTCAAAGAGGAAGAGATTTTAGAAAAAATTTGGCGTCCAGATCCATTTTTTGCTAATGCTAAAGAAGCATCATTTCATGAAGTTACCTTTCTTAATTTCCTCATGAGAATTTATAATGATGGCTTGGTGTTATACGAAACCAGGTGCTATTTCTTTCATAGCTTTTAATCAGTTATTTTTTTTTCTATAATTCCTTTTAGTAATTAAAAAAGCATAATTAGATTTTAACGAAGTACTAAAATGCTACCATCACTTAATAATTATTAATTATAAGTGACTTACTTGCGTATTATAATATCACATATTTTTAATAAAATATTATTATTATTACAAATAACTTTGATTGTATACTTTCAATTTTTTGCCTATTTTTAGGATTAAATTAAAACCATCTTGCAATCTAATATTATGTAAATATCCGCATGATAAACAAACTTGTGACTTACGAATTAAATCTTGTAAATATAATTAATCTTTTTTTGCCTCTTATTTACAACATTAATAAACATTTTGTGAGATCAAAAGTTTTGCAAGTATATTCTCTAGAAGTAAAAACATTTTTTACCAAAAAAAAAAAAAAAAAAAAGAAGCATCAATAATACATTGACTGCCAGAAGAAGAATTACTTTGCCTTCTAGTTGCATACCCAATAAAAACTGTACGATTTGAATGGTTTTCAAATAAACGTGATGCAATTGACAAAAATCCAGAAGTGGCATTACCTGAATTATACATTGATCGCTATGAACCTACTTATTGCGAACGAACACGAAAATCAGGTACTACTTATATCTAATTGTAGTTCATTTCATTTCATTTGAAAGTGCTTTAGACAGACTAAGTATCCTTATGAGCACGGAAGTTTTTTTCTTTTTAGAACTCGAAATTAATCATGGTAATTTCAATGAATTTTTAAATCTTAGGCATCACTCATCCTTTAACAAATTAAAATTAGAGTTAATTTAATAAGAGCTCAACTAAGAATCCACTTTAATTAATACAATTTCAAAAAGTATTACATTTTCAAAGTTACAGCAAATTCTTCGTTGTATATTTCTGTATACTTTGAAAATATTTCTTGCATCTCAGAAAATGAAAAAGGTCACATATATACACAAACATATTAGCTGATTTGACGTATTTCAGGTCATTTTTCATGCCTCAAAGCAGTCTTTCTATTAAAACGTGATGTTGGGTTTCACATTGCTCAAACATACATTCCTACTTCACTAGCACTTATGTTTTCATGGGTAACATGACTATACGACATATTATCATTGCGATTTTCTTTGCTTATCAGTAACATATTTCTGGTTCTTAAAAATTGATTGGTAGGTAGGTGTATGGTTGCCAGAAGAATTCATGGAAGGACGTATTGGTGTGGCTATAACTGTACTTCTAACGCTATCAACAGAATCCGCGGGTGCACGTGAACACCTTCCAAGCGTTTCTTACACAAAAGTAACTTGAATAGAATAGTATCCAAAACAATCACAAATGCTCAATTCCGTTGTAACTTTGGAATTCTTACTTTTTCAGGCCATTGACTTATGGTTTGGTTTTATTACAGCCTTTGTCTTCATTACTCTTCTTCAAACTCTTATTGTTATTGCACTGGACAAGCGAGCTAATCAACTGGTTATTTAGCAACTCATACATTTTACATGAGAATAATGACCATAATATGTCATATATCTTATACCTGTCATGTTGTATACCCTATATCTAATATCTTTTATTATTCCTAAAGTTACAAATGATCCATTTAGAGGAAATCGGCAGCAAAGAAAAGAAGTGAGCGAACAGAACATTCACGTGAAAAGCTGAGAGCTAAGGCTGCACAATACCATAAACGAGGAAGGTCAGTAAACATTCTATACAATCCTATAGCACTAAAACATCACACTTTGCGTTAGTTTCCACCCACTCATACCCTCGCACTTTATCCAGAATACAACTCACCTAAACTACACCTGTGCTTTCAGGTATTTGGACAATTTTTGTCGTGTCCTTTACCCCTTATCATTCTTTACATTTCTAACTGCGTATTATTTCGTATTCACCGAAGGACAACAAGATGACTGCATTAAGGGGAACCGGCAAACTCGTAATGTGATATCTTGAGATCGCATCTAGGAAAAAATTCAGGACGGTCGAAATTTACTATGCTACAGCAAGTAACAGTTCATACATTTAATACTTCTTTATACTATTATAGTGCATTTAATGCACTGAATAAAATATAAAATACATCGATGGAATGTAATAAATTACATAAAATGAACACAATGCGTAAGTCATGGTATTATATGAGAAGACACTCGAAAAAACGAATCTATTAAATAACAAAAATTACGTCATGTCTCACCGTTTCTTCAATATGCAATCACTGGAATAATTTTCATTACTTATCCATAAATTTTAAATTTGCATTTAAATTTCTTCTCTCTGATTCGCTACTTCGTATCACTTTCAAGCTTTAAAAAATCCCTGCAAACTAAGGACCGTTTCCAGCTACCAAGAGTTTATCTTCAAGTAATTCAAATTCTGTTTCACTATCAGCATGCCTCTGCTCGTGTAACAAAGAATTTGGAGTATTTGGCGGCTGAGCAACCTGAGAAAGTTACTGCTTATAAATTTATGAAAGACGGTTTTCACCCGTTTCATAAAACAGATAATAATCATGTTTTATGACACTTAACAAACTACAAAAATTGAAAAAAGAACTTGAAAATATATCAGCTATCCACAGTTTCAAACCACTACCGATTTATTTTCTTTCACAACAATATAAAAAACAACCTGGCATCGATCAATACGCTGTTCCATATCTAACCGATCAAGAAGTGTGTGAGGGCATAATTTTAATGTAGAGGTTTCTGTGCACGATGAAGTTAGTAATGTAGAATCAATCACGTCTGGACCCATAACTGATGCATAGTCGTTCTGCAGTGTAAGATATTAAATATTTTTCAATGAAAAATTAATCTAAAATCTAAGTCTCTTCAACTTGACAGCCAAAATTTCAACCGACCGTTGAGTTGTCACAAAGACTCTTCCTCTGTTCATTAGAAGTGTGAGCAGACACCTGCCACGACTGGTCAAATGCAAGTTTTTCATTCATATTTCGAGCAGTTACACGGCAAAGATGTGCTGGTGCTGGCGAACCAACATATGTTACCTCAGTTGTAACTTCAGCGCCAGCTTTACCCAGAGAAGAGTCTGATTTGTTTTTATTACGAACAGAAAGTATTGAATCTGAAACTAATTTTAGAAAACAAAATGAAAATACAGATCCATAAGAACTCTGCAAAAAATAAGAAAGGCATGAATAATCAATTAGTAAAATAAACAGAATAGGAAATTTGTAATACATCTTTATTTTCTAGCAGTATACCGATAATTTTGATAACTGCACAAAATCAGCTTTACATTGAAGCTTTCAGAATATTTCACCTTCAAAAATATAATAGCACTTTTCTGTAAATGTAAGCTTATTAACGACATGTCGAATATGTCCTTGTGCCAATAACCTCGAAGCATAGCAACGTGCTGCTTTACGATCCGTAATACCGTCTACGTGCTCCATCAGCCATTCAATAAGATCACGCCCTTAAATTGCTAAATGAGAATGTTATAAAAATTCAGTAATTTTTTGAGCAGCAAGATACTTTACCAATAAACGACATCGGAACAGGAATTTTCAACCACTTCCTATTCTTAATTTGTAGTCCTGAATTGGGTAAGGCCATATATTTCAAAACAATCACTGGATCCATATCAACATTCAGATTATCTAACAGTTGCTCTGAAATCCGGAAAGATATGAAATAATTTTAAAATATCCAAACTAAACAATAGTTGAGGACATATTTCCCAAAATTCGAAATTTGAAGTAAACAAAACTGAACAAAAGTTTCGTAAAAAGAATATATGCCCAAGTCTTTACTAACATATACTTGTTTTCAATTATTTCTATTTAAAATTCCAAAACATATACAAAAATTATTGACACACCATTTTCCTCATTCTCTTGCCGCCTAGCAATATCTTCTGCGTTGAACGAAATATTAAAATCAGGTTCATTTAACTGCTTTGGATTTGCTACACTCACACAGCCATTTCGTCGCTCAGCATAAGCCCTTTCTAAATCTGTGTCGTTTTCTTCAGCAACAAGTGTAACATCACCATCATTAAGAGAAACAGCTTCCTCAGGACCTTTCTGTGGCTTTACAGCATTGTGCCTGAAACATGGATTCTCTATAAGAATACGAATGAAATCAAAGCTAAAGTGAAACTTGAATATAGCGCAATCAGAAAATGAGAAATGTGGAACTAGTTAGTATCTGCACAATGTGTATTAAAAATTAACTTCGTGCTTTCAACCCAAAGTGATATGTCGATAGGCATCGTCTCAGAAGCAATACCAGAGAGTATATCGGCTCGCTTATCTGAGTTACTACACGTTCTCTTGGCAACATAGAGCGTAATCGGCCTGAAATACTTAAAATAAAAGCCATTACCAGGACTGTCAGTTCTAAATTCTTTATCGAGGGCACCTTAAGATGTGAAAGCAATTTCAAATAATTCACCTTCGACTAGCAGCTGCTTTTCGCAATAAATCTACTGCCTCAACGTCACTTAAATTCTCAAATGAATTTCGATTCACCTGCACAATCTGATCACCAATTTCAATTCTACCGTCTGCATCAACTATGCCTCCTATGAGAGATAAAAATTTTTAAAACAAGTCGTGCAACAACAAAAATATCTGAACACAACTTAAGAATCTTTGCATAATTTAAACTTTATTCAGGTAACTTTTCTGATTACAAAAAACTAACCTCTATGAATATCACTTACAAAAATGCCACCATCATGACTTAACACTGAAATTCCTAAGAATACTCCACTTTTCATAGGTAAAGTAATAACATCAATTCGAGGAAGCGAAAGGGAAGTTAAGCTGCAAAATGATAGTAGTGATAGTTTGAAAGTATCTTAATGCATGTAAAAGTATTGGAACCTACAGAAAAGTAATTCAATGGACAAATCTTGTTAAAACAAACAATTTCAAACTCAGACTAGAATCCCAACCTGCTTTCCGTCATCGAAGAAATTGTGCTCGGAACATATGCTTTCCTATATTTTTCTTTGCGTGGACGTCTTTTTCGTCGAGGACAGAAAGGGCCTTTATTTGAGAGAGCAATGGGTGAAGCTGGATAATTTGAGACACAAGCACCAGAATGCTTTAGGTACCTGGAGAATATTTCTAGATAAATCATAATTAAAAAAGTTTCCAAAAAATTTTATCAATGTACCTTGATTCCATTTCATCGAAATGATACGGGTCTTCTGAATTAGATGTATAAAACTCTGCTAAACCCTCGCCGGCTCGTTCTAAAAAATACACCAATGTACAGATAAATCTGCAGCTATATGTTGGGTAAGTCGTTAAAAGCTTCCCATACTTTTTCTGATTAACTTTTCGAGGTCAAAAAAAGAACTTAAGAACCATATTTTAAAACTTGTCTTGTACTCATCGGACACATTTTATGAGTTGATCTTTTCGATAATACTCATGAGTGATTGAAAAAAGTGGTTGATTAAAATGCCTAGATTTGTCAGATGCTTCAAAATTGGATGAAAAAAATATAATACCTTATTATACAACAGAAAAGAATTTTATAAGCAAAAATAATTATTGTAAAAAGGTTCTTTACTGCTAATAACTGTCGACAAACTACTCGCTGTAATGCTGTTTTCATCACTCTTGTTCTTTTGCACATGAAGCAAATCTCGATTAACAAAATTCTCAGTAGATAAGTTATGCAATGATCTTCGTTTTCTCAAATTGAAATCCTTAAATAAAAAACATAAGAAAACCCAAAACAGAAGACATTAGTCTTCTATATTTTTCAGCACCTAACTTGAATGCATATTTTATGATACATTTCAAACTAAATATAGTTTCAGATATCATAAAAACATAATCAACAAAAGCAATACAAGGTCTACCTTCGGTCTCGTCTGAGCATATTGTCCATTTTTCACTTTATTAGATGCTTTGGGCAATGTTCCTGAACAAAAGTTATTGTCAGATGCCGACAGAAGAACCAATTCAATTAGGCCGTTCGCTGATTTCACTAACTTCGTTGAATCATCACGAATTTCTACTTTCACCTCACTAAATGCTTGGTACATTTAATATAATTAACAAAGAAAAACTGTATTGAAAACTATAATTAGAAACTTCAGTTAAAAGAAGACAAGACATATGACTTCATTGTATAACTCTTGAAAGTTACTCCTTCAATACTGACCATCCTATTGTTTTGTCCAGTTGTTTACAAAAATATTTGTAGCCCTTCTTATTGAAGACCTTTTTAAAATCACCAAGTGTTATAGCATCGTCTGGAACTGATACTACAGAAAGATATGGAGTATTATCATCCAAATAATAATATACCTAAAAGTAAAAAGTTACCAGAAAAATACCTGCTACTAGTTTAAAAACCTATAAACAAAAAATCAAGCAAAAAATTTTTAAATGAATTAAGATCTTGCAACAACTAAATATGCACAACATATTAATAGATAATTAGTGAATAGACAACACAAAGATTCTTTTCGTGAGCAAAAAAAAAAAGAATAAATTACAAAAAAAAATGAATATTTACTAACTACAGCTTTTGTTAAGTAACGTCTCTAGTGACCAGAATTATTTTGAAATGAGGCAAATATTGACTCAAAGATAATTAAATCGGTAGGAACGGTTTGAAACACCTACCTTTGTGGATGAAGTACTATTTCCTTCTAGCATTACTTTATCAACTCTGAAAAAGAATCACCACAATTTTTGGAGCATAAACAATCATGAAAAGAAAATTAAACATACTATAATAATCCATGTAAATCATGAGGATTTTATATTTGACAGGAATTATAAATTATGATAATGTGTAATTTAGCATATATTTTTCGGAGCTTTTGGAATTATTTATGAGATGACAGCAACCTGTCCTCAAATATATTCCAAGCAATGTTAAATTACTTAAAATAAAGGAAAGTTTATAGTTTTATAGATATGACAGCAACAAATATTGTACCTAATTCCATTAAACACATGCTTACGGTTGTTTATCTAGTTTATAAGAACAAATAAATAAATTCATAAAAAATATCAAACATAAATCATTCTGCCAATGATTAATTTTGTGCAAATGATGATAAATATGTAAAGAGAGGGAAATTTTTGAACCAATTTTAAAATTAATATTGAGCAGATCTTGTCCCCAGTAAAGCCATAAAGCTTTATATAAAATCAGTGGCGAACGAAGAGACATAACTATCATTGGATCTCGAAAACCATTTACTACAAATTAACAATTATTACAGTGATATACTGAAGCATATGAATCTCTTAAGCACAGCGTTACTATTTAATGCAGTAACAATTTGAAATCATAACGTTTCATAGCTTTCGAATTCCCAGATTGCTAAAATACGACATTTTCTTTTTCATTGATGATATTTTTATAAAAATAAAACTAAAATCAATCGATACCCAGCTGATTTTTATTTAAACTAATCTTTAATCGAAAGTTAATTTTGTTACACCAATTTGAAAAACTACCCAAAGATTCATTTACATTTATTATCTTAACTTTTCTGTGCCTCATTGCACAGTATTTTAACACTAAATTTCAATTATTTGACTAAAGCCGTTAATCGTGTATCAATAAACAAGCTATCGTGAGCAATATTTTGTACTGGAGAATAGACTCAGTCTTGAAAGACCGTCTTATTTTTTCTTCAAAGAGTATTTGTACAATTTGATTTACCCTAAGTCATTTTAAATTCATTACTTATGCTTTATACTTACAAGTATATTAAAGGCATAGTTTTATAACTGCAGTATTAGTGCATGCGTTTGATGCATGTTGTAAATTTTGAAGTTATTTCATGCGGATGACGATGGACAAATAATTGCTTGTATCCAAAAAGAAATCAAATTTCAGTGAGTCACATAAGATCACAGAGTGTTCTTTTGATTTCTTTCTTTCGCTTACATTTAGGATGAGTCGACGTGCTTTTCATGATAGCGTACAACGATTTTATGCTTTGCTAAAATTAACTTTTACTTAAAATTAATTTTTTGAACAAAACAAACAGTAACATTAGTTATAAACTTCTTAGCACTGTAATACCGATACTGTTTACCTTATCGAAAAAAGAAATATCCATATGTATCAAATTATTATCACAGAAACTGTTCATAAATAATGTTTCACCATTATCAATATCACATCCATTACTATCTCCTAATGCGCATAAAATGACCGGTTTGTCAGCGTATTTATTCAAAAATTCGGGAATCCACTGTAAATAGTAATCATTACATGGTAAGTAATTTACTTTTGCACTCATTAAATACCACTTAAGTACTGAATTATTATGTCATGAAATTCTTATACATTCAAATATGCTAACAGGTATAAAAATCTAGATGTCAAATATATACAGGAATGATAATTTCAAAAATGCCAAGATTACATATGAATATTTCAAAAATTTAAAATTGGAGTCTTTAAGCTACAAAATGTTGTCATTTTCAGCTAAAGGAATATCGTAAAGGAAATGACAGATACAGTTCTTACTTTTTCGATAACACTTCGATAAGTTTGTGGAATTGCTGGTGTGTAACATGCTATACAGCAGTGAATAGTTTCATTTGATTGTTGGCAGAATAGTTCAAAATCTTGCATACTGATGAAAAGCCATAATTGCACTTCATATCCTTCCTCTGTTGTCATTTTACAGCATCCATTATTCTGCATTAGTTCATTATGAAAATATTGGACAGAAAGTAAATACCAACTATAATGAATCAAAATAACATGACAAGTTTTTTTAGAATCCCGTATTATTTATGAAAAGAGTAGGAAAGTGAGCTTAGCTTTGTACACAAGTTTATATCCAAGCATGTACAATGATAACAATTTCGTTTTATAATTGAGTAATTAGAAAAATCATCTTGTAATTCAATTGTATTTTTGCTGAAAAATTCTTTGAGCAAAAGTTAAAGTTGCATTTTATATTTTGCAAAAATTAGGTAAAAATTATTACAGAAAATGGAATATCTTTGGGGGAAATTAGCTGCATAAGTTCGATTCGGAGCAAGCTGATACCACTAGCATAATCACCTAACATTACTACTCGACATGGATTTTCAATTATTTCACTTTCTGAAGTAAATGCTAAAGGCAGATATCGAGCTTTGCGCCCACCAAACAGCAGTGAAGATTCTGAAATCAAAACAAGTGAATTAGCTCGAACTGATTAAAAAATTAAAGTGATCACAAATGGAGAAGTATACATTTTCAAGCATGTAGAATGATCGCAATGAAATTACGATGACAGAAAATTCGTCCTATAAAACAAAACAATTCTTCAGAGGTTTTTGCCAACTTTAAGAGATCAATGGTATAATTCTATGTATTAAAAAAAATTTAAGAAGGAGCAGAATAAAAAATGATCGCTGTATGCAATTAAAAACCAAACAAAAGAAAAGTGCTGTAATTTTCCAGATTATAATTAACATGATATGGGTTTAATGATCTTAGGGTAGCAAAGTTTTGTTTTTTTAATTTATAACCAAAAAATAATCTCTCAAACGATTACTTCTCTTTTATCACAATAAATTTTTGCATAAATAATTTATTAAGATTTTTGTAACTATAATTATTTTAAAGAAGAGATATTTTCCTACCAAATATATTCAACAAATTATTACTGACCCGACCATGGTAATATGAAACGTTGTGAATTTTGAAGAGATAATGATGAATCGTCGGTGCTTGGCTGAAGACTAGAAGTTTCAGCAAGTTCTTGTGCTGATTCCGTATCCTCGCCACTCATTTTCCGAACAACACAACTGCAATACGAGAAATCAAAAATAATAAATAAACTTTATGACACACATTTACGTATAAATATGGATATAACATAAAGTGCTATAAATATGTATGCACTTAATTAATTCATGCAAAATAAAAGCAATTTTGAGTAAATTTAAATTGCATAAGATTTTTTCCTTTTATAAATTCATAAAAAGAACTTTTTGTTTTTTTGATACAAATAACGACTAGTAATTTCACATAGTAAAGAAGAGAAGACATTGTCACAAATTATTGCGCTACTAACTTTGTTTTTCTTCTTTTCAGCTCTCAACAATACATTTATAGCGTAAAAATAGTTATAAATTTGAAGAAAACTAAAACTGCACGCTAAAACAATTAAACAATACTTTAGTTTACTCAAAAATGAGCTTCACAGTGCTGATGCATTTACCAAAATTTTCTTAACTTTTTAATACATAACCAAATTATTGGACTATTTTTGTTGTCACGCTTCCTCCAACGATTAGTCAGTCGACTTCATGTCTCTAAGCACACTTTTTAGCGTTACACTTATATGACGAGAGTAAAATTAATACACATTAAGTCGATATTATATTTTTTATAGTTATTATACCAAAATTGTCATCAAATGTGTTGAATTCTACAAGAAAACAACACTTATCATTACATTACTTACTCGAATACTTGAAACTCATCTAAATATTACAGTGTAAGAAAGTATCAAAATTATTAACAGTACAGCCACTAAATATGATGATGATATATATAGTTTTACAGAAAATTATACACTTTTACATTTACTTTACAATAAACATTAACTACCAATATAATTACTTCTAAAGTAATGAAAAACTTTTAGTAATAATTTTTAGAACTAAAAAAATGTTCACAGTGATCACAAGAAGTTGATAAAAAAGCGCGAAAATATTCAAACATGATGTAGTTGCCAGACGGAGGTAGAAAATAGAATTGCCATTACTTTTATCGTACTAAAACATTGAATTTCATCAATATATAAGTTAAATGATCTACGCCCATAAAGCATTTTTTGTACATAAAATTAATGCTAAACATATCTCACGGAAAAATACGAAATGCACGTAGCAAAGATTGATAGAATAAAAAAATAGTGCGGAAGAGAGAAAAAAATCTATGAAGCAGACGTTATGGACTGAGCGTTTTGCTGACAATTACCAAGCCATTTCACGTGTGACTGTCATTACTGCAGTAGCCTAAGATTAGCGGTGGTGTGATTTTTATCTGTTCAAATCTTGCATACTCCTTGTTGTTCATTTCCGGTGTTCTTTCAACGTAGTAAATATTCGTGACCTATCAGAGGTTTGCGTGCACTTTTTGCATAATTTCACACAGATCCTCGTGATACCATCAGAGGTTTGCGTGCACTTTTGGCATAATTTCACACAGATCCTCGTGATACCATCAGAGGTTTGCGTGCACTTTTGGCATAATTTCACGTAGATTTTCGTGATACCATCAGAGGATTGCGTGCCCTTTTGGCATAATTTCACGTAGGTTTTCGTGATACCATCAAAGGGTTGCGTGCACTTTTGGCATAATTTCACACAGATCCTCGTGATACCATCAGAGGGTTGCGTGCACTTTTGGCATAATTTCACGTAGGTCTTTGTGATACCTCAGAGGGTTGCGTGCCCTTTTGGCATAATTTCACGTAGATTTTCGTGATACCATCAAAGGGTTGCGTGCACTTTTGGCATAATTTCACGTAGATCTTCATAATACCATTAGAGGGTTGCGTGCCCTTTTGGCGTAACTTCACGTAGATTTTCATGATACCATCAAAGGGTTGCGTGCACTTTTGGCATAATTTCACGTAGA
>UYYF01004788.1:0-18996 GCA_900618365.1 Thelazia callipaeda
GTATTGATAGATGATAATATTTATCTATCAATACATATTGTTGTATATTAATATGAAAACTTGTACTATACTTTATATATTAATCTGCACTGTCACCAATATATGTAAAATATATTGATTACAGTGGAGATCAATATATTTTACTTTGCATATAGTACAGTATAAGTTTTTATATTAATATAGTACATTGAGTTATTCTGTAATGTTAAGAGATGTATTTATATTTTCAGGCTTGAAGTTAGAACAAAGTTGTGGTGGAAGGATGAATTCAATGGATTCATTAGATTTTGGTACAAAAGTGATGGAAGGAACACTGGAAGATACGGAGCGTAAAGTCGATACTTTCATGCAGGTAAAGTAATAATAATATATTAAAAAATGCTCAGAATGTACTTGATCTTCATTACAGGATATACTATTTATATAAGGAAAATACTATACAACATAGGGTCGCTTCGTCTCAAGTTATTCAATTAATCAGTACACAACTGAATAATAGTAGTAATTTAGAAAAAATAAACATATTTAATATCACCATTTTGTAAAAAATTAGCATTGTTATTTATATCTAAATATATTTTATTTGTACTGCTAAATTAATATAAATATAATTAGGAGTGAAAATTAAAAATTATTGGTATAGGTAAAATTGCTTCTATCACTTTTATATTTCTAGCAAAAGGAATTATAATTCGTAGCTTTTTTTTGATCAGAATTTTATTCTGCAAATTTATTAAAAAATCATTTTCCGATAGAAACATTTTTTAAGCATTATTGAATGCTTCATTTTTGTTAGCATCCTTTTCGGTCATTCGTTCTTTTGCTAGAATTGAAGCAGAGAAAGACTTTTTATCGTCACTATAGTAGTAATGACCTAGCAGTCATTCTTCACTGATGACCTTCATTGCCTTATTCTTTTCCAGTATTTTAATTTCATTACTGATATCTACGTGTATTCTTTTTGAGTATAAAATATGCCGCATTGATTTTCTTACGAATAAAATTTGCATTTTATTACTGCAGTAACTGTATTCAGAGTATACTTTATACAGTGATAGGATCGTAGGTCAAAATTACGAGTTATAAAATCATTTATCTTGCAAATGTTTTGTCTTTTGCGTTACTTGTCTAGAAGATAGTAATTATGCGCAATTTTTTATTACCATTTCATTAACTTTATGCTAATTGAAATTGTACTAGTTATTTTACGAATAATTCTTACTTATACACAAACAAGTATGAAAAAATTTTATTTCAAAATGAAGCTTGTAGTTTGAATGAAGTATTCATAAAAACTGACATACATTCCAAGTATCTCGTGGCAGCGCTTATCAATGAAAATACTTTTCACAAACACTAAGTAGCGCGAATTGCAAAGATAAAAAATTGTGATGAATGTATGGGAAAATGAAAATATTGTAGAACAGTTCTGAATAGTACATTAATAGTTTCATAAATAATTTTAGCATATTTATGTGAAAGTAGCGAAACCGTAATTATTTCAAACCATTCAATCATTATTTTTTATCAGACAGATGAAAAAAGGCTAATAATATAGATATTAAGTTTTTTATAATGGGTCTGGGTGCTTTTGTTGATCAAAAGTTCAAAATGTTTGCAAGTTTCTTCTCACGTTTGCAGCTGATAATTTTCATTCGTTATCACTTGAATACTTATTGCTATCATCACATGACTGTACTGTACTCATAATTCTATGCATTTGTGGGCTGTTTACTGTTTTATGCTTCGAAATTTGTAACTTTGAGTTAGTTCATGTATTAATCTTTACCATTTTATTACTGAATTCAATAACAGTAAATCTGAAAGCAAAAAAGGGCGAGTTATTTTCTAATTTGTAGTTGACTAAATTTTACGAGTAAAATTATGTCTGAATTATTGTAGTAAATTGAAAACGTTTAGTTTTCGGTGTATGAATGGAATTTCTTAACGTCAAATTATATATGTAATCCGAGTCATTACCATTGTAATTGCGTACTTTCTATTGTGTTTTAATGTCGAAAAATACATAAAGTTAAGATGAGATTTGTATTTATATAAGTTTTAGTGGCGTTACAATATTAAGGTTTTTAGGTATTAGATCAATATTACTTGTTTACCGCGCGATCTGATGATTTCTATCAACTAATTGATTAAATAGTATATCTTGAAGTTTTGTTTCAAGCCTTAAAAAGTTGTCATTTTAAGGATGAAAAAAAAATTTGCCTGAGAATAATTGGCATTACCTTGAAATTAATGGTAGTTTTAGAGGAAAAAAGTCATGTTTGCCAGCAATATTTTAGTCTTTTAGAAGTTTTTCAATTAAAATTAATTCTACAGCATTTACATCTGTTGAAATAAATTCTTATCACATTAAAATTGCATTGTGCTATTTGTGCATTGTACAGAAACAAGCAAGTTATTAAGTGATTTAAAGTATTGCTCACTATTTTCAGTATTGCGCTAAGTGTGTTAAAATATAACTGCAAAGTTTAAATGTTATATACGTAAATTATGATTGAGAATTTAGCAATAATTAAGTTGAATACTTGTATCTGAGTGACAGTATACAAAGTTGGATGAGCAATAATAAAGACTCACTGTATAATTTTAGAATTAGTAAAGCAGAAGGTAGAAGTAGTTAAATTTTCAAATTCACTTAGCATTCTTAATATTTACTTTTAAGTGGGTTGTTAATTTGAAGATGTAGGTAGCTCCAATAGTAGTCTGAAATTTGATTTTTCATTCTTTTCGCTCTTCTTTATTATGTTGAAGAATAAGTCTTATTGGCGTATGCACAGTTAAGTATATAGAATCATAGCAGTTTTGGGACAAAATTGCTTGTATATTAGTTAGTAGTAAGTTTTTATTGAAGAAATAGTCTTCTGTATGATTAATTGTTATTAAAAGTAATCTTCAGTGTGATAAGTAAGAAGACTAGTATGTGCAACAAATTAGTTACTAGTAAGTAATATAATAGTAGTGAAATTGAAATGGAAATAAATGATTACTTGTTAGAACTGACCTAGTCTTACTTTATATTCTGGTTTTTATGCTTGCTATCTGTATTTGTATTTACTTGCTTGTTTGAGAAGGAATCTTGAGTTTGACTGATTATAAAACTGAACAATATATTGTTTTTACATAAATGTAACACAGTATAGTCGTTGAATTATGAATAGTTCGGTGTTAATTTTGCATTTTTGAATTAATGCAAAATTGGATTAAAGAATAGTGAATAAATTTGAATAAAACAGTTCTTATTTGAAAAATCTGTTCTGTATTGCAAGAAAATGGAGGCAAATTTAGGTTAAAACAGCATTAAATAGTAAGATAAACTAAGCAGTTGTAAATATATTTTTATAAAATTAAAAAATTTCAAATCAACAAATATGAATGAAAGGAAGATGAAAACTAATTCACAATTGAATATTTAATAATTAATATATCTTCTGTCTGTACATGTATGTATGTGTGTATGTATGTATGTATGTATGTATGTATATTTGTGTAGAAGGGAGCAAACGAATAATAGATCAATAATTGATGGAGTGATTTGTTAGAAATGAATTATTATTGCAAGTTTTAATAATAACCTTTTTATTTTTCTTTATATATAGGTTATTTTCATCTTCAGTGTTTAGTATTTGTAAAAGTTGGTTAATTGTTCAGGGCTGTGACAATCAGGAAAGTCCTAGTGCTAGTTCTGTGCATTCATCAATTTCACCCCCAATATCACTAATGCAAGATATTACAACAGCAACTTCTGCGACAAGTATTACCAGTCAGCAAATTTCTACAACTACTATTCCTATTACACTATCACAGATGTAAGCTATCATTTAGTACACACTTATTTGCTATTTTAGCTAATCTTTTATTGCTGGTAATAAAAATAGTACTGTTTAATATTAGTAGCAATAAAATATGCAGCTGAATTTGATTTTAGATGGAATGGATTGAAGATGGATATATCATATCATAGTTGATATGAAATTGCTGCATTGTTTTGAGCAATTTTGATGAATTAATGTAATGACAAAAGTAATTGTTATTAACATTAATATTGCCTACTTGTCCTCAATTTCAATGCATTATTATTGCAGTAAACGAATTAGTTACTTTTCTTCTTAATATGAAATTTTTCAAAATTGCACACTATAAAAATAAAAATTGTACTGTATTTCATGAGCTGTTGCTCTTATCTACAATTTTTCATTCAGCTTAAATTTCAAATAGAGTTGAATTTATCTGTATTTGAAAAATAACTTTTAATTTCTTCATTTCTGATTGTTGATTTAAATTTTTGAAACCTATTAACAAAGTGTAAAGTACAAAGTTTCAAAAAATTTTGATGCAAATTTTAATTGATCTTGATTTATTTGATTTTTTTTCAGTGACTTAAATTTCAACATTTTATATGCTATTAAAAAATGTAATATAAATAACAAAGTTATTTTTATTTAAACTTGAAATTATATTCTTTTATTTTCATAAATTATATTTGCATTTTCTTGATACTATCGTTTGATTTGGTATATTTTTATTTTATTTTAAGCAAAAAATTTTTTAGGTGCACACCATCAGCAACTCCTATTGGTGGTCATCAAATTTTGGTTGACCCAGCTACTGGTCAACACTTTTTGTTGTCTTCTGCTCCGGCACCACCTCCGCCACCTACACCACATCCACACATTATCTATCAACCTGTTTATTACTCTGCTACTCCGGCTCAGCCGGTCTATTATCATGCTTTTCCCTCTGGAACTCATGGTTAGATTATCACAACATCATAATATTATTGCATTGTTGCTTATATCGCATGCAAGGGTTATTAGAAATTAGATTTATCAACTATAAAGGAAATTTTATTTCTTGTAACACTTTGCTGTATTTATGTGGTACTTTACGTATATTAAGATTTTATGAATACAGTAAAAAGTTGACATATAACTTGAAATTCAAGGTGCTTATGTTGTCGCCGCTACTCCAATCTCTGGTACACAAAGTGGAATTCAAATGACTCCATCACATATGACACTTGGACAGCGATTTTCTTCTAGTCCTCCAGCAATGTCAACCGCTCAAAGTACCGTTGGGGGTTTCACACGTGGTGTTGCTGATTTTGATGACACGAGGTGCATCTAATTTTTTTTAACATTTAATGGTCTATATTTATTTAAATAATTTGATAAGTTTGACAAAATTTATGCAAATCGTTGCTTAACATAATGTCTTCTAGTGAAATTAGTTTGACAGAGTCAACAAAATCATTTATGGATAAATCAGTTTAGCAATGATTAAAAAAAAAAATATTTGTCTAGACTGGTAGCTTATTTCTAGATCAGTGGTCACTACAGATGAAAGACATACAGCTTTCCAAAGTTCGTTAGGACCAGCTGCAAGAAATATGAGTCGTGCAATAGATCTAAAACAGATAATTAATTCAAAAACCTGTAACAATTTTTTTAATCATTTTTATCTTTCTGTCAGATTAGAGTGATTTCAATTTTTTTTGTTTATCTCATGAAGTCTATTTACTAACCATTTCTTGCTCTCATTTATTCACTTATTTTTTTAGCTACATCTCTACCTTTATCAGCATCCAATACAAAAAACTGTTCAGTATTTGATAATTCAACGACTGTTGTTGTATCATCAAATAATTCGCAAAAAACTCCTACACAAATGCACCCACAAGAGAATATCACATATCAGCAAATGAATAATAAGCAAGCATTAGTGACCGATGTTACTGGACATGTAAGTTTGAAATGTTTTTTTAGACATTTGATTTAGTTTGTATGTGTTAAAATTTTTAATTACATAGAGTATGTACGATATAAGAAGAATTTGTTCGGTTTATTTTGCATCCTTCATATCATGGTAGTAAAAGAAGTTTCGAATAATTTTGGATTTGTTTCTGTTGAATGATCCAAATTCCATTTATTTTTGGATGCAAGTTAAAAGATATTTTGTTTTCATAAGGCTGTACCAGAAGAAGGTGAAAGGACACCACTGTTTGGTGCTGCTCCATCATGGTGGGGTGAAGATGGTACTAGCAGTCAGCAAGTTCAGAATGATAGTGATAATATAAAGTAAGCTATTACTTATATATTTTATTTGTAATTACTCCTGTACTCGCATTTAATTTCTATCGTTTCTTTCTTTCTTTTAATTTGCGTTATGTTTTGCCTTATATTTTAGTTTGCTTTGCTGATTTGACGTTTATTTCTAGCTTTATAGCATTGAAATAATTTTTACATCCATGTTAGGTTGCCTAATTTGGAGATTAGTAATTCATCAAAAGTCGCTGTTCCTATTATTTCTTATCATCCATCTTTATCGGATACAGAAGTACTGAAGATCAATCGTTTAAAAGTTGATGGGTGAGTGAGTACTTCAAGTTATCTCTATCCTTTTGTTGGCTGGCTTATAATATGTGTATTGTCATTTTCATTCAAAATCGCATGTTGCTTTTATTTGTATAATTATTTGCAGGTCTTAAATTTGTTTTTCTAGCTTTTATCAAACATTAAATACGAGTTCTATTTTTGGTTTGTTTTTAGAGTTACAAAAACTACTGATAGTACTCATCGTCCTTTGAAGTCGATTAGAATGGATATTGACCTAAGTGAACCATTTATCGATGAAGAGATAAAAAAAGAAGAAAAAACAAAAGGTGTTTGGATAAGAATTAAATTAGATCATTGTTTAGTTCTCAGTAATTCTATTATAATTATTATTGATTTGATATTTGCCCTACTCATCAGTATTGTTAGAAACGTGATAGTTTCATTAAAGTTTGAAAATTTGCAGTAACGTCACGTGCATCATGTGGCACTGCATTTACAGTTTCATTTGATAATGAAGAAGGTTCACCAAAAGCGAACATCTCTTTACAAGATGCTGCGAAAAAAACTTCATCTAGGTTAGCATAAGTGTATTGATATATTTTGACTTGTTAGTTGTAATTTATGCATAATGTAGATTTTAAATTATGTAAATTTTTGATTTTAAGCTGGTACAGTCGATTATTCTTCATAGGATTTTGATCAATTTGTACGTCATATTCATAGAATCAGTAAATTTGTTCTAGTAAATAATTATTTAAAATACTTTATTCTCAGGCGCTTTATGAGAAGAAGTATGCCAAGAGCTGGAATGGTCCCTAAGGGTACTGCTGCGAAAATAGCAGGTTTAACTGCTGCATCAAGTGATCCTAAGCAATATTTGCTGAATAAAATGCTGATGGGAGTTGCAGAGGGTATTTAAATTTAATTCACATAGTTACCAAATTTACGTGGATAATAATTACTTTTAATAAAGTATGTTTCTAGCAATTAAGAAGTTGCGATTTTAGTTTTTGATTACAGTTTTTTATTTCATTCAAGTTTGAGTATGAAGAAATGTTGCAAAGAAAGATTTCTTAGGATTTGTTTAATTTTAAGAAGCAACTTTAACGATTTATTTTTTCAAAAGGTTGAAATCAACCTTGTTGGTTTTGTAGAAGGTTGTGAAGGGAACGACTTGATGCAGTCATCTACACGTGAAGAGGGTAAATTGGATACTGATGATACATTGAGTGAAGCGGGAACCTATATTGTTGGTAAGTAGTAATTATATACACTTGATGGAAACGTTAAAGCTTTTCAAAATCAGTAGTCACCAAGTCTAGAATGATAATGAATCTGTATCTACTTTTGGCTATTTTTTCACTGATTTACATAAGATGATTTCAATGAGTTTTATGTGTATACTAAAATTTTTTTTATTTTTTATGGATTGTTTAATTAGTTGCGACTACATGAGATATATTTAATCACATTGTCAACTAATGTAACCTTGAAGGAGAATTTTTATAGAGCATTTTGCACACTAGCGCATAAAATCTGAATTTTTTTATTTTTTACTAGTTTTTATGTTATGATAGATTTAAATTTTAGAAGATGGCGATCGTCCTAGTAAGTTGATTGTTCCTCAGACTATCAAAGACTCAGATGCAGAAAGTGTTTCTAGGTAACTCTTCGTAAATTTAATTTAATTTTTTAATATTCTTTTCTTTAATTTTTATTAAAGTCTGTTGTTAATTTTTGAATACTTTCAGTGAATCAACATCAACGGAAAGCACAGATAATTCTCATTCTGTGGCTTCTGCACGTATGGGACAGGTTAATGAGTTTTCTGAAATTTTCAAGACTGAAATAATTATTGTTTGTAGCTAGTAAATTTTTTAAAATCTTTTCGATTAAAAGCATTGATTCATAATCAACTCTTAATTTGAATTTTGTTGTTTCTTAAATGGTCATGGTCTGAATTTATTGAAAGTTACTACTATTGCTATTCTCAGGTTTTGCCCCAGATCAGTGAGAATGTAGTCACTGTTGAAGATACCAAGGATAAGAATGAGAATCTGCTGCGTGAGTTATTACGAATGAGTTCTGAGCGTGTTGGTCATTGTCGTGGTATGAGCGAACGTCATGTTGCACCATCGACACCTTGTCGTTCCGGTTCATCACGTCTGTCAACTGCATCAGGAATTCGTGCCCGAGTACAGCATCGTTCAGACAATTCTGGATCTGAAGAACGTCATTATAGTTCACATCGACTGTGTACTGTAGAGTCATCGTCACGTACGCCAATTTCATCCGTGGTACGCCGTGCACAACCAGTCGCTGGTGCAAGTTGTACTAATGAAAATAATTTCAGGTATCTTTCATTTTCGCTTAACGAACCTTTGCTGCTTTGGTATTTCTTCCACATATATTTTTTTCTGCTTAGAAATGAGTTTTAAAAAGTATTGTTTGGTTATTTATTCTAATATTAAAGTTTAGGACAGATGTTCAAACATTTTTATAGATAGTGCAGAGGTCAAAAGGAAGTGCTCTGTTTTTTTGGGAAATTCAATTCACGTTTCTTAATCATAACATTTTATTCACAAATCCAGTATTGAGTTTGAATTCTGAGAAATAATTCAGTGTTCTAATACTGTGGGAAAAAATGATGAGATATATTTTGTTTCAGTTAGTTTTATCTTATTTTTTGCAAAAGTTTGTAATGAAAATTATTTCTGTTAGAAATCAGAACATCTTTTGCGTCATAGATGTAAATTATCTGCTTTAATTTTTTGCGTTGCTAACGTAATGTAGCTTTGAAATGAATTTTTTGATCTTCTGGCTAGATAAGTGTGAACTGCTTGCCATCTGATTGGAAACGTGACATGCGATGTAATGACTTCCTGTCACAATGCTTTTAAGCCGTCTGAAGTGTATAGAAATTAGGTTAATATCGTTAATACATTTCTGATTTTCATTTCATATTTAACTAATTAGATATTTAATATAACTCTAATTTGAAGGTCTTACTTAATATTTTTAAACTTTTATATTCCTAATGTATTTGCTCAAATTATTATTTTTTGAAATTGAATTGTAAAAATCAATTTAATCTTCAAATATTTTTTAACGAATGATTATATGTTTTTGTGACTAAAATTACTGTCAGGGAATTATAAGAAGAAAATTCCAACTATATTCTTATAAAACTCTGGCAAATTTGTTTTGAAAATTTTTGAAAATGCAGAAACTTATTTAATTAATTATTAATTTATTGAATTTTTTCAAACAGGCCGACAAGATGTCGCAGTGAAACGTGAGCTTTTTTATTGCTCTGTTTTAGTGATATGCATGTAACTGATCTTTTGACTGATTTGTTAAGAACGAGTATTAATTTTGTGCAATAACAAATTTAATCAATTATTTACTTGATTTAGAAGGATCAAGAATGATAGTAGAGTAATTTGATCTCATAAAAAGAAAACTGTGGAGTGAAAGGCAAGGAAAATTGTCGTTGTGTTGTAATACTTTATTGTTATTAGTTATATTTGTCAATAGTCGTTGTAAGTTATGCATGCTGTGAAAATAATACTTTATTTACCATAAATTATTTATTATAATTGAAATCACAAATTTTTAAAATTTGCATGTGATGTGGTGTGTAGTATTAATTAGACAGCAGTGTTCACCTGCTCATATTATTTGATCGTTTACTTGTTATTATTGGTTCATTTTTCTGCAAGATTTAAAATGGTTTGTAAGAATTGATGTTAAATTAGATTAATTCAACTATTTCAATAAAAACTAGTAGTTTTGTTTTTATGAAAAATTTGGGGACTATTTTATGGTGAAGTTCGTTTTGCTTATACTTTTATAAAATGCACATATTAAGACGGAATATTTTGTCTGCACTAATTTTATTAGGCAGTTTATTTGTGTACTGCTTGGATATCGATGTGGTGATTGTGTATGAAGTTTTTATCACTATTTATCGTGAAGGTTGATTTATATCAGTACAGTTATCTCACAGAATCTATTGAAATTCTCCTTTTAAGATAATTCATGCAAAATGTGAGTACCTTTTTATTGGTATAAATAATTAATTTTGATGTTATTTAGGCGCGGTGATGGTGGACGATTTTCAATGCGTTTTTCTGGTCTTACAGCAAAGGTTCAGCCAGCAAGTACAGCATCTAGTCGAAACGATCGGCCACCATTTCGTGTTGGAGGCATTGGGAGTAGAAGTCAGGTAGTCGTATTTTAACGTTTCTTACAACTAAATTCAATTTAGTTGTTCGTTCATCAAAGAATTCAGAATATACAGTGTTAAGGTTATACAATTATATTTTTTTGTTACTTTCATTTTAATTTTTTATGCTAGAAGAAATTTAACTTATTACGGATACGGATAATGAAGATGTAATTAAACTCATGCCTGCATTTATTGTTTAGTGTTACTGGTCTGGGTACAGATTATGGTTTCTTGATTATTTAGTAACACATTACTATGCAGTTATCGTAAAGGAGAGATGCTTAAATTATGAATTTACTGGTTAAAATTATAGACTAATCTAGTTGAGTTAGTTCTATTCGCATTATATTTTGCTCTGCAGGCACTGCTTGTTTTTGATTATATACTAATTTACGTCACTTTATCAAAAGGAAAGCTAAATAAATATTTGTTTCTAAAAATCTGTACATTTTATTTAGTTGCTTTGAATTTTACATAAATAATGCTTATTTCTGAAGGTTAATGGAGGAAGCGTAAGTGTGCATAAAGAAAGCGCTGAAATGACTGCTTGGTTAAGGCGTAAAGATTACAATCCCATGAAAGCTGCAGCAGAAGCAAAGAAGCTTCAGCAATTGAAAGCACGGTAAATACTCGCTATTTAAATATCAGTTATTATAAAATTTTTGTAATTTTCTTCTAGTTACAACATCTGTTTATGAATGGAGAAACTTTAAGCAGGAAAAAATTAGTATTTTTCCATTTTATCAAGCTGAAAATTTTGTTTACATTTTAACCAAAAGCTTCATTTTTGGCATCCATACATTGCTGTATTTATGTTAGCTTGCAAAATATTTCTCACGACTGTCAGAATTCTCAACAGGAGTAAGATTTTTCCTTTTCAAAGTTTTATCACTGTCAAGTTCCATTTTTGTTGTCATATCCGCATGGTCGATTACAGTATGTATTAAAATTGAAATGCTGATGGAAATTTTAGTGTGTTTTTGATAATTGAGTATACATTTTTCAAATAATTGTTTCTTCTTTTATAGCTCTTTATTCTGAATTTTGAACATTCACTGTTTTTGGAGCTATTGTGTGTCAGCTTTAATACTGAAATTTATTTAAAAAAACATTATTATATAATTTAGTGAAAGTGATTAGACTGACACTAAGTTTCCATCAGTGTTTGAAATCTAACTGAATAATTATAAGACATATCGTAGTATGATATTGTTTCTAATACAGTCAAACTATTACGCATTGTTTTTATCCAAATTTTAGAAGTATTCTTCAGTTAAAAAACAATTGGGAATGCTGAAAATTAATAATTTATGTACTGCTTGAAATATCACGCAGTGTCTTAATTATATATTTTTCTTCTTCGTAGCATAATTTTGTGTTGTAACTGTTGTGGTTTTTTTGTACTGATTGTATCTTAAAAAGATTCAAATAATTATGTTTTAAGTTTTATTTCAGAGCTGACAAATTTGTTTCAAATCGTTCAGTATCATTCCATCAGGGAGCTAAACCATTTGCTACTTTTTCACCGGTAATTCGTAATAAATGAATAAATTAATTTTTAAATTTTTTTATCTAATTTCATCTTTCACGGTATAAAGCAGTAGAGTAAGACATAGTTTTGCTATTTACACATGTGCTAGTTTCAAGGTAAGATATATTTACTCTTAGGTATGATGGATTTGAGTAATTTTAAGTATTTTTCTAATGTTTTCAGTTTATAGACTGTTCGGAGTTTAAATGATCCTCGTCATAACCGGTCGCAAGACGACTTATCAGTTGATGAAGCGATTTGTGGTCCTGAAACAATTCTTGCTAGTTATTCAAAAGGTATAACTAGAGATCTTAACAAATTACGCTCTGCTGAAGTTGAACAAGATAAGGTTTGCTATTTTTATTAGTTATTTTTGTTTCCCTTATGGTCTTTTAAACTAACATCTTCTTGCATTATTTTTGAATCTAGAGGATATTTACACTCGGATCATTATATCTGTTTTTTATTTTGTGGAGATAAAGAGAAAAGAGTCAAAGGCTTAGGATTCTATAAGCAGATTCATACGAAAACTGAGAATACAAATTAAGATTTTACTTTAACTGTTATACTTTTAGACTCAGGTTATTGGTCTCGAAAATGCCGTGCAGCAGCTCACTATGAAGTGTAATCGTAGTATCGAGTTAATACGGTAAAACTAGTTTGTTTTATGATATTTTGGAAGTGTTAAAATTGAATTCTTTTTTTTTCAGGAATTCTCATCAAGGACATTTGTCAGACTCTGTAGAAAACTTATTGGAAATAGCAATTAAACCAGTGAAAGATTGTACGGGAACGGTAACTGATCAGTTGGATCGATTGTCAGCAGCATTTGATGCTATACAGAAATATTTAGAAGTATGTTAATATTAAATCGTCCATTTTCATTTAAATTGCAGTTGAAAGAGTACGTTTGTCGTAGCTTATTTTCAATAATATCTGATCAGTTTCTTTCTACATAATTAATATAAGTGTGCTAAATTATAGGTATTGACCAATAAAGAGCTATTTTAATACACTATCCTCATGGGTTCAGCTACTGTAAGTAATTTAGTGTCTTGAGATTAAAAAATTGAACTTCATTTGATTTGGCACATTATTACATTGGAATTTATTTACGAGGTATTAAATTTAATGTGATTTATATGACTTGTTCCGTATTTGAAAAATCGATATTGTAGTTAGTGATGCAAAAATTCAAATTTTAATTTGTAGGAAATAATTTTTAGTCATTTTGGAAGCAGTGAAAGCAAGTAGACACGAGCTATAGAAGCTTTATTGGCATTGTTCTACTTTAGGCAAACTTAAGTTATACATCTAAATAAGCGTGTAGACCGTAACATCGAACATAGCATATTTATATGAATGAAAAACAGTTGTGTGATGTACTATGAGAGGAAGTGAGTATTGTTGTTACGACTAATAGTTTTAATTTCAGATCTCTTCAGCATCGTTGCCAGCATCACCCTCTGGTTCTAGTCCAACAGCATCGGTTACAGCACTTTCGTCGACGTCTCCTAGTCGACGACCTTGCAGCGCATACCAAAGTAAGCTTGCTGCAGCCAAGCGAAGTCCGTCTGGTGGTCAGAAAATTGTATAATTTGAGAAAATTCCTGCACCTATTCATTGCATGAATTACGATGACTATACTGTTAT
This sequence comes from Thelazia callipaeda, assembly GCA_900618365.1. Lineage (NCBI taxonomy): Eukaryota > Metazoa > Nematoda > Chromadorea > Rhabditida > Thelaziidae > Thelazia > Thelazia callipaeda. Next base: position 13,769 of record UYYF01004788.1, read on the forward strand.
CGTTAAACTGAAAATATCATTGTTTGTAAATTACATTGTCTTTTGCAACACGTGTAAATTATCATTTTTAGGCTTTATTCAATTTATTAATATAACAAGAGTAATAAAAGATGCATGAAATGAAAATATGTGCAGATCCATCCTGACATCCATCAAAAGAAATTTGAATTCCGAATGTTCCGTATTTATTGTGCCATACTTTTTAAAATAATCAAGAATTAGCTATAAAACGCAAAATATCTATTTAATGAAATGAGCTTAGATGAAAACTTCTGTTTCTTAAATCTTTTTTTCTGTACTCATTTTTTTATCCTTCGCTTGAAGTGTGATGCGAAATGTAAGCATCTACTGAAATTTGCAAGTTTTTCTCTCATATTCACTAGTCTTTTTGCGTTACAGTAAATCTTTTTTCGTTATTTTTGCTATTTTGTAAATTATTTCTATTCTTAATAAACTGCTATTGAAGTTTTTTGTTATCGAAGTCACTGAGGAAATAATGTACTCTAGCAAAGTGATATACATCACTGGAAAACAAATTCTAACCAACGCTTTCCATCCGTTTTTCTACGACCAACGCATATTTCATAGGAAGATTTTTTGCATACCGGTTTTGTTGTTAAAATGGATGAAAAATCTTTATACGAACAACTGCAAAAGTCTTTGCAAATTCATATTCTTACAAAATATTTTAAACATCTTCCTTTTTTGCCCGACGAAAGTACTAATGTAAGCAGTTTTCAGCGTCTCAAAATGTAAATTAAGTGAGAATTTATTTATAAATGTGCATGCAAGCCACAACATTTGGTGAAGTCTTTGAAATTTTCATGATACATCTTATCCTACTCAAGTAACTAACCACATTACATTTTCAATGACTGTAATATCAAGTTATATTTGTATAGAAGAAGTTCTCACAAACATGTCGTAAAAGCATGCAGCACTGTTACCGCAAACATTAAGAATAGATATCTCAGTTTTACTATTCACGCCAGTGGTACTTCCGGAAGGCTTTCACTTGAATTCGTTATCAACCTTCTGCGCAAAGAACATTTAATTTGAAGTAATGTGTGCATGCGTTCTGTAAAGCAAAAATCAGAAGATGCAGCACACACACTCAAACACTATAAAAGAAAATTTTTAAAAATAGTAAGAGGAATACAAAAAACTTTTGGAATGCAACGAACTAACTTTTAAACACTGTCTTCAGAGTTCTATAGATTAATGTCTTCATAGGCATATATCGCTATTAATGAGAGGAACACTGACTGAATTGTATTAGTTTCTCAACATTGAACACAAACAATCTATTTTCTTGCATAACGATGACCCAACTAATCGGTCATAATTTAGAATCAAAAATTCTCCTGGTCTTTCAGCAGATGCTGGTTTATTAGGTGAGCATTTTCGAACTTTAATCGTAGGTGGCTTTTTCAGATGGAACTGCATGAAGATTGCACTTAAAAATTTTAAATAGGTGAAAAAAAGTAGAATTACACGCTTGATTATTAAAAACAAAATACTCAAATTTTTGCATTTACTATAAAAGGTACTTTTTTTATCATCTTTGTAATGAAATTCACAATTTATCATCTCTACATGAATTTTACAAAAGTCAAAAATTTTAAAAAGGCAAAAATTAGGTTTTATAAAACTGTACCGAGTAGCACTTTGGTTACATATATAAACAGTTGGACTAGGCTCGGCTTGATCATCCATTGCATTGATATTTGCATGTAATACTTGCCACTGCCACAGCTTGCTGGCTATCATCGCTACTGTGTTCAACATATAATTACATATCTGAAGTTGAATCTCCGTGCCAAAAAGTATTTGAAAAATAAAATTTACAAGTCATACACAAATCTGGTTTTTGTTCATATTATAATGAATAGAGTTTTTTCAAATAATTCAAATTGAAAGACAACATTACCAGCATGTCAATAGTATACACAAGCATTTCATCATCTCTTCTACATTCAATAATTTGACCTTCTTTCGTGGCAATATGAAAATCTTCTGCATTGATTCGAATGTAAAATGTTGTCCTCAAAATAGTTTTTTGACTCAAATTAAATGCTGATGGAAAAGACAAATGAAATAATGACGAAAAACAAAAATCAGTATCGCAATTAAGAATTCCAATTCGTTTAATAATTAAATACATACTTGCCAGCATAGTCGTAGTTTCGATTAGAAGCTGAAACAATAATTGATGATTGTACAGGTGTAGCACGAAGCCACTTCCACGTAAGCTGCAATAATGCGATGTGTACCATATATATTAAATAAAAATTATTTGCAGTAAATATCAAAAATACCTGAGGATCCGTAACACGAAGTAAATAATGTTTCAGCGACTTCGTTACTCTATTCACTAAAACATAGTGTGATGCAAGAGACAACAATCTCTCCAATAAGCTGTATTTTCGTTTTAAGCGCGATCCGATCTAAAAGTTTGAGTTTCCTATATGCAATCACATAATATAACCACTTTAAAAGATTGTAACTATTTTAAAAGTGACATTTTAAATTTTCTATTAATCATACGAGAATATGTACTTTCGGTTCAATATCCAAGAATAATTTATTATCCAGTTTTTAAGACATTTACAAACATATGCAAAAATTTACAAACAAATGAGTAATTTTTAAATATAGGCATATTTTCATTGCTGTCCGAATCCTTAAAAAACTGCCATATAAATATGATTTGCTTATAAACGTATTCAGAGCACTGTGATATATCTTACTTAATAAAGCTAGTCTTATAGCTTCTGCATAAACTCTTTCATTGTTTTTAATAATAACGCTTGTTAGTTTTATAGCTTAACTGCCTTTAACTGATTAAAACATACTTCTTCATCGGTCATGGCATAGGGTCCTCGTAAATCAAGAGTGCTTGGAAGAATTGACAATGGCATAGCTACAAAAGTTTGGTGACGTACATCTCGAGCACACAGATCACTTAAAAATAATTGGCGGAGAGCACGGTTTAAATAATCATCACCACATACTGGTAAAGGGCCTGAAAGCTATTTCAAATATAAAAAGTTTTCCGAAAAACAAATAAAAACAATTAGCAATGAAAGTGTACGTTTTTAAGTTATTTTGTAACGAAAATTCTCAGAATTTTCGATATTAAAAAATAAACTGAAGATTTTACCATCTTCAAATGGATGATAAGCTAATTCAACTCGTAGCAGAATATTATCAAATAATGAAGCTATTAATACGCCATCACGAATTACTGTTATATGATCTTTAAGAATAACAGCATCTTGACACAGCTGCAAAACAATGAAAAGAATTATTTACAAAGATTATAAGTTATCAAACTTTACTTTTTAACACTGGATTTTCGATTAAACAAAAATGAAACTTTTTAATTCAGTAATTAAAAGGCTGCAATAAGTATGAAAAAATATTCAAATAAGGGAAAACTCATCTTAATTCGTGTTTTGACATACTAAATATACAAAAAAAACTTCAAAATTATAAACAAACTGTTTTGAAGATATCTTTAGATAACAAAGTTTCTTGTGCCCATTGCAATGCCTTCCAAGAATCCACTCTTTGGGCCTGCTCTCTATCAACTTTCATGTAATCCAAATCATTATCAGTAGTAGCAAATAAACTCTTCGAGTCATCATCGTCTAAATTAAGAAACAAACATGGAATGCGAGTAACAAGATTTAAAAATTTCCAGTTTTAATTAAGTCTGGTATTGTTCGAAGCATGATATCAAATCTTTTCCGGAAATAGATAACGAAAACAACCAATTTGTCCTCTAATGCTAGAAAACTAAGGCTTCTATTAAATAGAGTCCTTACACACAAGAAATAAAAATTAAACGGACCAATTTCTATAGAAACAGCAATAGTTGATCGACGAATCAAATCGCATGGTATCTGTACCTGAAGACACGATTCTGGTTGCGCTGATGGACTTGTATTATTCTTAACAAGTGGTACCGTTCGACGCGTGATATCAAATAACTCTTTCGGATTATATTTCGATCCGACTGAAACTTTGAATTAAATATAATTTTAACATCCTCGCGTTAAATTTTGAAAATGCGTCCGAAGTAGAAACTAACATATTTACAGAAAAATTTACGAAAAATTGAATATGAGCATAACGAATGAGCAAAAAAATCAAAAATTGAAATTTCAAAAGAGATAAAAGTGGTATTAAAGATTTATAGCACTGACATATTTTATATCCGAGATCACCGTAAGTAATATTTCCAGTTTTTCTCACTCTCCATAATTCCCTCATCTTTCCTAATTCTCGGAAAAACTGCTCTTTACTGGGATCTATTTCAGCAATAAGCTTTGCACGCATCTTTTGAGCTTGTTCAAGAACGTTGATCGCTTCCCCAAGAGCTTTTCGACGAGTAACCCAATGAAATTGCTTAGACTGTTGAATCGTATCTTGTACATTATGCTGTACTTCGAATGCATCAGCAACTGTAAGAGCTTCCAAATATGGCATCTTCAGAATGGAAATCGTATCAACCAGAACATTTATTTGCTGCAACGCTTCACTGCAATTAAATGAATTTTGTCCTCCGCTTTAAAAGTTTATGAAATTTCATGGGATTATTCGACATTTATGTTAACTATATTTATGTTTATATTATTAATCTTTAAAATAGCACATCAACTGCATTCAAAACTTCAGTATGCAGAATTCATAAACATTAAAACCATTCACATCGAACAGTATGTGAAAAATATTTTTCTCGAAACCAATAACAAACGACACTGCTTACTGTAAATACTTGGCAACACTATGCCACTGTCCAGCTTCAGGTGTTTTTCGATCTTCAATTCCAATGACTATTTCCTCCCTTTCCTTCTGCTCATCATCATCATCATCATCATCGCGTGAAAGCGAATCTGGATTATCAAACGTAGCGTCCGCTCCAATTATTTTTCTCCAGTCTACTTTTCGAGCCAATTTCGCTACATAATCTGTATATTCTAGTGGTCTGAAACTTTAAAAGCTGTGAAAAGTGCTTTAATTTCCACCCAATATAATCTCATCCTAATATTCTTTGAGACAATGCCAGAATAGATTTATAGTATGGAAAGTGAAGAGTTTGCTAGTTTCATATTCACTAATTTGCTTAGAATGATACGTGACTGAGGACCAGAGATAACAAAGTATGGTTATAAGATCACTTTCACATAGTACCGTGCAAGCACGAACTTTAACTTTAACTT